>JAGPOW010001296.1:134633957-134674401 GCA_030014935.1 Caiman crocodilus
GTTCTGGCTATAACTAAAGTTGTCCTGTGAAACTGGTATCTTTGCTGCCTACAGCAACCCTGTCTCTTATAAGCGCTTCTTTCAAAACTCCGTAACTGTAGTGTTCAGCAAGAGTATGAGCTGCGGTAGTAAAAGATTCAGCCATTTCCCCTGGTCCCTCCTATTAAATGTGTCCCTTTCATCTATAGCACTTGTTTTCCGGATTAAATGAGCATCGGAAGCCACTTTACCTTTTCTATAATTTTTTTTGGCCTCTTCAGTGAGGGAGAAGGCACGTAGAACATCATTGGCACCCTCTCCCCTGGCAAAGAGGAGGGCATTTACCTGGTATTCCTGTGCTCTTTCTGATAAGCCTGAAATCATCTGGAAACACTTAAACCTTCTGGTCCAGCAAGGCCCAGAGCCTGTATTCCCACAGTCAAACTTCTCTACCAGAGCCATCTGTGTTCTGGCTTCCCTCGCTACGCTGGGCTTACAGCCTGTCTCCTTCATGCTGCAGCGCACACAGTTGGCAGTTTGGGGCTCCTCTTTCTCCTTTTCTTTTCTCCTAGAAAGAGGCATCGGGCCCACTTTTGACACCATGCAGTATGAGGCAGACAGAGATGCATGAAGCCATAGTATGGGTTGTAATCTGGCTCTCCTCCAGGGACAATCCAATCTTCATTGCAGTTCCCTGAGTACAGACTCCCTCGTGGGTGTGGGGGGCCACGACTCGGTGATCACCCCGCACCAACTGCTGCAGATAACAGCATCGGGGAACCAGAGCTGCACACAGGCTCGGGTGAACCGGGTGGCCACCCAGGGGCCCAAACGATGTAGTTTTTGGTCCGATTATCATTATTATTATCATTATTATTCCCGGCGAAGGGGGGCCCCGATACTAAAAGCTCACGCGGGACCACCAGGAATCTAGGTATGGTGCTGCAGGAAACTCACCGGTGCACGAAGCTTTAAAGGAAGACATTGCCACAAACACCACACCTGATGCTCAAGAGCAGGGGCGGGCAATTATTTTGGGCAGAGGGCCGCTTACTGAGTTTCTGCAAGCCTTCGAGGGCCGCATGACAGGCAACTCAGAGCCGATTAATAT
This sequence comes from Caiman crocodilus, assembly GCA_030014935.1. Classification (NCBI taxonomy): domain Eukaryota; kingdom Metazoa; phylum Chordata; order Crocodylia; family Alligatoridae; genus Caiman; species Caiman crocodilus. The sequence continues at coordinate 134,635,048 of JAGPOW010001296.1, forward strand.
TAATTTTCTAAATTTTTTAGGGGTCCCATGGGCCAAATAGAATGGCCTGGCAGGGTGCATCTGGCCCCCGCACTGCATTTTGCTCACCCCTGCTCAACAGTCACTCTCATTAATGTTGATGGGTTTTATTGGCTTGTGCTGCGTGGGGAATACACCGCAGACTGATTCCAAGAGTACGGGATACTGTCAGGCAATGCAATGAATACTTTGCAGCATCAGGTATTTTTATTAGCTATTTATATCCACCCTGCTTGGGAATTGATCTAATTACCGAAAATCTTAACAAATGACAAATACATGGACGCATAGTTATATGTTTTCGTCATCCGTATCCTGCGCTGAAATGATTCCCTGCGAGGGAAATGCTCCAAAGGAACGGACGTGGCCCTGTGCTGTGGAGGTCGGGCACGAGGAGGAATACATGGGATTGACTGCTTGTCACCCTCCATGTCCTAATGGGAAGACAAAGTTCAGTTTAGATCTCACATAATACTGGAAAGGAGCAAGTTTATTGCCAGCAAAGCCAAAGGACATACCGCAGCGTCAGTGGTAGCTGAACAGAGAAACCTTGCCCCCTTTCCCACAGGCACATCTTTCCTCTTTGAGTTTCATCGTCATCGTCCCTGCTTTCGCTCTGCTCACATCCCACCCTGCATTCATTCGTCTGTTTGTCAGTCTCTCGGGCATTTTTTTCTCTTCAGTTCAGCTCCCACACGTAGTCTAAGACATGCCTCCTGCCCCCCTGAGCTTGTCCACAAGGCCCTCTGCCCTTGGTTTAACAGCTTGGCTTGTTAGCTGATGGTGACTCATGCCTTTAACTCCAGAGGTGGCCAGGGTCAGCCGTGGCTGTGCTACTTATTGCAAATGGAGAACAAAAATATTTGTCTTTGTAAAAACCTTTCTCTTTATAGCCTTTATTAAGTATCAGTGCTGGCTAGGGCACCAGATTGAGTTCCCTGCAGTCTTCCATACACAGGACAGAGGCAGAACAATTAGACTTCTAAAGGATAACTCTGACATTTCACCCTAAGCCTTGATTTTGCGGCACTCCAAAAAGTGATGGCAATTCAGTCCCTGGTGATGCAGCCAATGAGAAGGGAATAGCTCAAGAGAGAGGCATGCTTCATGCAGGAAACAGATTTTGCAAATGGGCCCAATGGTGATGGTGTTCAGCAGATTTGCATTCAGTAGATCAGGCTGTTTGTCTCTTACAGAATTGGTCTCCAAACCCAGTTTTGCTATTGCATGCATACAATTGCATCTTTTGCTCATGCAGAATCCCCTGCATTTTAGTTGAGATAACGGTTCCCCTTGCATGGATCCAGCTAAAAACTGTGACTTATGGCTATAATCCTCTTCAGGACAACTGGAAGCCATTTTCTTTTTCTTAGAAAAACCAGTGTATAAGAATACATGACATTTATAGTCAACGGGTGTTTTTTAAGAATTTGAAGACTTACCACAGACACCTAGCCTAGCTTTCTAAATGGGAAAGGTGTTTACTGTCCATCTCTGTTGTCCTCCATACCTTGGGTGCCTTTCCAAAAAGATATGATTTAATCAAACATAGGGAGTAGTTGGGTGAACTTCTAGGACTTGTGAGTAGTAAGTCATCTAGTCTGGCCTTCTGTATAACACAGGCCCTCAAGCTTAAGTCAGTGATTCAGGGTGAAGTGAACTGCACTGCTCTACCAGGTAAATAAAGGCTATGCAACTCAAGTAGGAGCTGTAAAATGCACAAATGTGTTCACGCCATATAGTTGGACTCTAGAGTTTTTGACAGACAGCAACACACTGTGAGTTTTCAATGTTCCTTTTGCTGGCACTTTTCTAATAAGCTTATTGAATAAAACTCATCGAAATGTAACCGCTCCAGAGAGTTTCATGTTCAATTTTACTGTGGATTTGGAGTCTTCCATTTAAGGCAATTTGAAATCCCAAGTGGTAGCCATCAAAGTTACATCAACTTAGAAATTAGTTGCTGTAGCTTCCCCAAATCCCCCAGAAACCAACTTACCCAATTCATGGTTTTTAAATGGACCAGTGAAGTTTAATTTTAGACTGTTGGGAAATTTGCTGCTACAAATCTTTGACAGTAAAAACTTTGTTGGTGGTTTCTAAGTTAAAGAGGTCTTTTGGAGGATTTCCAAAGCTCTTGCAACTACTAGAACAGAACCTGGCATTTATTGCTTTCTATCTTCTCCTAAACAGAAGCATAAAGGAGACTTCTGCAGTGGAATTGAGGGAAGTACTGAATGCTCCAGCTGTAATTTTCAAACCTTATCAACTGAGATATTATATATGAGACTACTTATTTCAGACCTCCTGCCCATGATTCAAAAGTAGGTCCCTAATACAGAACACCATCCCATTGCAATTATTTTGTTTAATTAAAAGACACGTGCAAGGTACTGCATCTAGGTAGAAGGAATCAGCAACACACTTATAGGCTGCGGAGCTCCCTTCTTGTTAGCATGGTGGCAGAAAGGGATCTTGGAGTTATTGTTGACTCCAGGATGAACATAAGCTGCCAATGCGAGGAAGCGGTCAGGAAGGCTAAGCGCACTTTGTTGTGCATCTACAGATGCGTCACAAGGTCCAGCGAGGTGATCCTCCCCCTCTATGCGACACTGGTCAGGCCGCAGTTGGAGTACTGCATCCAGTTCTGGGCACCGCACGTCAGGAGGGATGTGGACAGCATTGAGAAGATCCAGGGGAAGGCCACTTGCATGATCAGGGGTCAGCAGGGTAGGCCCTACAAAGAGAAGCCAAAGGGCCTGAACCTATTTAGCCTCCACAAGAGAAAGCTGAGAAGGGATCTGGTGGCCATTTACAAACTCACCAGTGGGGAGCAGTGGGAATCGGGGGAGGCTCTGTTCCCCTGGGCACCACCCGGATTTACTAGGAATAATGGCCACCGTCCCAGGGACGCCGGGGTTAGAAGGAAACCCTGCAGCAAAACCAGGGGGGGAGTAAACACTTACTCACCCCATGCAGAAGCTGGAGGGAGCAGGGACACACGCGTGGGAAAACCGCCAACACGATTTGTAAGCTGCACTTATATCCAGCCGGGGCTGGGTGACTTCAGCAGGAGACGCCACCCGGCAGGAATAAAAGGCAGCCCCGGGAGCGGAGCAGGGCCAGAAGTGGGGAATGCCCACAGGGAACCCCAAGAGTGGGACCCGCACCTGTGGGGTCCATGTGCCCGGCCTGACGGGAGAAGTCATGTCAACGGCAGCAGTGTCGGCAGCGGCAGCGGTGTTGGCAGTTGCGGTGAGAACGGCAGTGGCAGTGGCAGCAGCGGTGGCAGCGGTGTCGAGAGCTGCCCCGTTAAAGGAGCTGGTGAAGAAAGCTGCAGCTACAGCTGCGAGAGCTGTGTTCTTAAAGGAGCCGACGGAGAAGGTGGAGACGATGTTGGTGTCAAGACTAAAGAGGGAATCGGCTACGGGTCCGGTAAGGGAGTGGGCGGCGTAGCCAGTTGGGAAACCTGCAGTGGACCCGGCGAGAGAGTGAACACTGGATACGAGACTCCCAGAGAGCGGGAGCCACAGTCCCGGAGAGTAGACACCCGGGGAAGTAGGTGGCCTTAAGCCACCCGATGGACTTTGAGGCAGGGCAGCCCGTCTATTGGGGCTTAGGCACCTGGATCAGATCCCAGGCTAGGTGTGGGAGAAGGGCCTGACTTTCCATTTTGTTGTTTTCTTTCCTTTAGGCTCTCTCATTTTGTGTTGCGGTGGCCTCGGGTCAGTATAGGCTAGGGGCAGCAGGGAATCACGGGGTGTGAGACCCTCAAGGCAGATTTCAGCCTGGGAAGCTTGGGTCTCCAGAGTGGGGACCACCAGGAGACACAGGACCAAAAACATGGTGGGGTCACCAAAGGAAGACCATAGGGAGACCCGCAGCAGCAGGTGGCCGGGGTGTAGGGGAGGTTGGAGCCCGGTGAGTGCCCGCGACCCTGGGCACTGACCTGATGACCCTAGAGGCGTGATGACCCTGTAAAGCAGTAAGAGGTGAAAGGGAGAGGGAAGGAGAGTGGTGCCCTCCTGATTCACTTCCATGTCCAGGGAATGCGGAAAGGATGTCATGCAACTGCCTGTTGACATGTATGGAGGTCATGCCCAGCATCACCTTCAGGTTCGATGCCTGGGGTGTGTTCCAGTGGCAGCTACATGGTATTTTATTCTGCACGCAACACACACGCACAAAGCAGATGGGGCATGTTCTCCCCTGAGTGTTCACTAGCACCATCACATGTATTGTAGGCGCTCTCCAGGGGTCATTACTTCCAGCCCTTGCACAGATTCAGGCTTCACTGCTCCTAAACCATCCCAGAAAACAGCCTATGTAGCTGCTTCTCCAAACCCTGCACCAAAGGAGATTCCACAATCCATCCCTGGGCAGCTCGATTGATTACTGTTCTCACACCTAGGAAGCTTCTCCTCAGTTAAACTAAATCCCCTCTCCTGCTGTTTAAACTCACTGCCTCTTGTTCTTCCCTCTGCAGAAAGAGAGAAAGATTGTCCTTCCTATTCTTTACAGTAGAAGGAAGGGCAGGGGCACCTTAGAGACTAACTTGCTCAGAGAGGCATAAGCTTTCATAGGCTAATTAGTTTGCATATATAGTAAAGGGCACTTTCATGCCCTCCCTTACTCTCCTTTTCTACGAGGATACTTATTTCCCTCAGTCATCCCACATACGACTTGCATTTCAGCCTCTTTATTAATGTTCTAATCTGCAGGTCCCCCTACTTTTGGGTTGTCTACAAGTTTGGCCAGTTTGCTCTCAATTCTGGCAGTCAAGTCATGAACAACCATGTCTAACTTATTGAGCCCAAAACAGATCCCAGTGGGAGCCCCGCTTAAAATCCCTTGCCGGGCTGGCATCCATCCATTAACAGTTGCTCCTTCCTAGTGGCTTTCCAACTTATTTTTGAGGATGGCATCTAGAACTGTGTTAAAGCCAGACTTGAAGTCCTGGTATGTTATGACCATGGCAATCCTTTTATCCAGAGCCAAAGGAAGTCTTACTCTGTCAAAGGAGAAAGTCAAACGAGCTTGGCATGATTTGTTGGCTTAGTGATTATCCCTTCCTCCTCCAGATATTTACAAGTTGGCTGTCTTATAACTTGCTTTACCAACCTCTCACTTGTCAAAATCAGGCTGATTAGACTAAGATCCTTCCTTTAAGAATGACCACTATGCTAGCCCTTCTCTAGGTCTCTGGGACCTTGCCTGGTACCCTTAGAGGACTTTGCAAATATTGCAACTGACTCTGGGTAGGAACCCATCAGGCTTTGAATTCAATTAGGTTCGTTAAGAGATCTGATTTGTTCTTTAACTCTCTTGGTCTGCCTCTCTTCTCCGTATTAGTCTGGTCTGGTATTTTTGGGGACAACTGAAGCAAAGTTGCAACTGAGAGAGTCTGTGGGCCATCAATAGTTAATCGTTACCATTTAGCACAGGGGTGGGCAAAATGCAGCCCAGAGGCCGGATGTGGCGCACGAGGCCATTCTATATGGCCCGCGGGGTCCCTAAAAAATGTAGAAAATTAATATTTATCTGCCCTGAGCTGCCTGTTTTGTGGCCCTCATGGCTTGCTGCAACTCAGTAAGCGGCCCTCTGCCCAAAATAATTGCCCACCCCTGATTTAGCAGCAGACTAGCAGGCTCTCTGGTTTTTTTCCTCACATGGGTACAACCATTTCTTTTTTGTCCTTCACATTGCTCGCCAGTGCTAAACTTGTTTTTGGCCTTTGCTTTCCTGCTTGTATCTGTTTGAGCTATTTTACTGTCAACTCCCCTGGGCTATGCTCTTCCAGCAGTTGCCTGGGTATATCTTCTTTTCAGATTGGTAAAAGTCGCCTTGCATGGCCATGTCAGCCTCTTGTGGTTCTCCTTGAGTTGTCTCTGCATCCACAGCAGGGATTGTCTGCATGGTGCCTATCTGTATGGTTTGTTTGGTGTCTAGCACCACATTTGTGTGGTCATTATTACTTGCATCTGCCGTAATGCAAGCAATAAGGAATCCTTAACTTTTCAGAAGGCAAGAAGAAAACAGGGAATGACCCCCAAAGCTGAGCTGAACTCTTAGAAAGCAACCTGGAATTAAGATAAAAGGCATCACATGCGGCGGCTTAGCTGGATGTATAAGTTAAATGTTTGGTCCAAAAATCTCTACTAAAGCATATTTCAGGGCTGCTCGCACCTTAGTTTGAGGGCTGTCATTACAGATCCAGGATTGCCAAGCCTGAGACTACAAAAATCACACACCTTCATTTAAATGTGTTCTTTACTTACATCCTCCTCCCTTTGTATTGTGAGCTTTGATGGTTAAACCCAGTCCCATCTTTTAAATTTTCTCACTGAAACCAGGAAGGTAGGTCCTTGTTCTTCACTAGACTTAAGAGCTGACATTCTCATACGATCACATGAGTCCAGGAGTTGGTATTTAAGAAGAAAGCAATACATTTGGCATTCGGCATGCAATCACAAGTCAGCCGCGCAGCCCGTCACATGACCAGGCTTACCAGGAATGTAGTATGCAGTAAAACATTTTCCTGAACTAGTCCTGCAGCTGAGACAGCTCTTCTGCCAAGCAGGTAAACAGAGTCATCTTGAAAAAAGTAGAAATGAAGGAGAGGGTTGATGCTATATGTGACATGTGTGAATGTACTGAGTGGGCACATGAGAATCTAAATGTACTTTTTTGTCGATTCTGCTGCTGGCAACTAATGCAGAGATTTACCTTCTGACCAAAAGCTATTCCTTGCTGGCCACCAGGGTAGCACTTAGCCATTGATGCTTTTGGTTGGAGTCTATTTCTGAATGCCCCTGGATAAATACATTGCTTTGGTTCTGAACAAGACCATACACCACAACTAAAAGTACCCCTTATTGCCTTCAGTTGAAGCAACGGGCAGTTGTGGCAGGTACAAGGAACTGGGTGTGTGTCTACATGTGTGCATTTACTGCACAGTAACTGAAATTACTGCGCAGCATGGGCATGTGTCTACACATGCATACCCATATTGTGCAGCAAATATGGTGACTTATGCTGACGTGGGCATAAATTTGATACCTGCACGACGCAGGTATCAAATTTACACCTGATTAATTACTGCGCAGTAATGCATGTGTAGATCTCTTACTGTGCAGTAACACTCGGTGTGTGAACTGACTTGGGACTAACTTTAATGCTTTGTATGGACTGACTTGGGACTACTGCCTGCACGTGTAGATGCCGGCCTATTCCCGCAGTAATTTACTGCACAGTAAATTTAAAGTGGCATAAATGCGCATGTAGACGCCTCCCCTGAAAGTCAGCCCCCCAACTCCCACAGGTGCAACAATGGAAAAAAGACAGTCGTCATCTCAGGATGGGACCCCTAAGACCAACAGCCCCTGCTGCATCCTGTCCATCCACTTGTCTTCTGCACCAGCCTCCCCAGTATTATCTACCTCTGTAACAGGATGGATGAACGCCGGAAGAAAGAAAAGGGGAACGCATCTCTGCTATGAACTAACAACCCTGTAGATCATGCTAACTGAAGGCTTCATGTCTTATAAACATAACGCAGTGCATTAGTCAGGACTGAGTTATTGTATTTCCTTGCAGAGAGCAGTGGGCTCCGTGGAGTATATTAATGATTCATGCTCACCTTGCCAGAACATAATGTATAGTAATCATATGGAACTGGTGTACAGAAATGCTTGAGACACATTTGTCCAGCTAATAGTTTGACTTACTCTAATGTTGCATTGGGTCACTGACCTATTAATTGCAGGCAGCGTGCAGAAGAAAAATATGTACTCACACTTCAGGCTGCATCTTCTCTTCACAGTTACCAGGCAACCTGCTGTTTAGCTTTACCTCTGCATAACACTGCGAATACTTCTCGGTCTCGTCCAACTGAAAAACTTTGCAGTGGAACACGTCAGCCGGAGAGAGCATTGGAGGAGAGAGGCAAGGCAGAGTGTATTTAAGTTATATGGCTTTTTACAAGCATTAAACAATACACTCCTGCAATAAACAACTATGCCAGAACTAATACTCAATAAACAGTGTGGTTTATAAGCAATTAGGGAGTTGCATCAGGAAAAGCCATTTCGGGGGAAGACATGCGACTACCCTAACAATGCTTAGTAAGATAAGTGGCTTGTTAAAAGCATCATAATTCTCCTTTAAAAACCAATTAACAGTTTGGTGCATTTTGGTCCATGGCATGCCAGGCGTCTCATTCAAATGGGAATAAATGCAGGGAACCGCTGCTCATCTTCTGTTAATTGGTCACTGTTTTACCCCCCCCAAAAGCAATTGAAAAGAACATAAAAAGACCCGAAAAACCCAACCCATCAAAACTGATGCTTTTTGCTCCCGTGTTTATCAAGCCAAGAGGCTGTTGAAGACGAGGAGATGAATCAGATAAACATTTTCTCAGAGCAAAGGGGAAGCCAGTACGTATCAGACCATTTCCTTTCTATTTCTTAGTACTTTTAGCTCTTCTTTTATTAGAGCTAATAACGTCTTTCCTGAATTGGAGGGGGCAGTGGGGGAGGACGAGGACATTCAGAGCCATGCAAACGGTATTTGTTCCTTGTGCACAGACAGCCTTCAGGCTTCTTCTTGGAGCAGGTATTATGCTCCATTACTTTCTCACTTAAACCAAATATGGTAATAATCGTTAACTACCAAATTAACAGTTTTCTGCCATGGATTTAGGCCTGGATTTATAGCTACTAGAATCAGAGGGAGGACTCCCAGGGCGTGTCTACACGTGCATTAATGAACTCAAGTTAATGTGCATTAAATCTAGTAGCTCTGGGCACTTTTACATGTGCTCTGGGGGTGAGGGCGAGGGGACAGCACTTTAATTAGAGCAGCTCCAGGGGCCACTCTAAGTAAAGAGCCCTAGTGCCTCATGTATCAGCGTCCCCGCGCTTCAAAATGGTAGGGGGGGGCATTTGAACTAAAGCTTAGTTAATGAAGCGCTCCTGCCACCATTTCGAAGTGTGGGGATGCTCATACACGAGATACGGAGGTAATCTGGTAATTACCACGCTCCAGCAGACTCGAGTCTGCTCCGATGTGCTGTGATTTCAGGCACCCTCTATTGTGAGGTGCTAAGAAAATGCACAGTAGCCTGTCTTAATGCGCATGAACTAAACAGGGAGGTTTTAAAGTGATGCTTAATGTGCATTAACCTATTTGAATGCATATTAACTCAATAGCACGTTTTTGTGACACTTTCACGCACATTGAAACAGGCAATCAAGCACCCCCCATTGGCTGAAGACTAGTTTGTCCCACCATCAGCATCAGGCTGAAGGGGATAAAGACATACCCACAGCACAGGAAAAGCCTGTATCCCACAGCAGGTAGAGCTTCTTCTACACCCGTCACCTTCCAAAATGAAGTTAGCTGCTTTGCCGTGTTTGGGCAAACACAGCCAGGGGAGGAGACCTCGATGAATCCACTCCCTTCTTGTTTCATATTGCATAATAAATTGTCACCTTGCAATGCCTGCCATGTTGTCCGCTTCTTCAGACAGCATGGAGGTGAACGAACACAGACTTTTTATAAGGGAGCCCGCATACATTTGTCCTCCAAAAACACAACCATAAGATACTTTTCTTTAGCTGAATCTGATGCAGCCTTTATTCGTCCCCAAGTAGCAATGTACTCTCAGCCATTGATTTTCTATCAGCTGCTTATGAACTCCACCTCAGTTCCCTCCCTGATTAATTATTAAACTATTAAATCAAAAGCAATATCTGTGAGAGTTTGTAAATCACATCATCTAACCCCCCCAGCAGCTCTGCTTGCCTAGTGTAAACTAAAGGATCTTTACAGTAGTAAGATAAACTATTTCTGTTGCCACATTCCCCCTGCACATTGGTGACATATGCGCATGGAGCACAGCATGGAAGCAGACTTTGAAAAGTAATTAAGAAACTTTCTAACACTTGCAGCAAATCAATATCATTTGTTCTTACAGTACACATCCATAGAGGGCTTTGGGGAGCTGGGGGGATGAATTGTGCGATGCAAGTGGAGTTTTTAATAAACCCAATTGTAAAAGGAACGCGCTTTATCATCATTCAGCAGAATGTTTAATTCATGTACGGGTGCACGTTTGCCCAACGTCTGCAGCATTTGCATAAATAGCAAACGATGAAAGTCGTAGAGCTGCTTTTATTGCGCTGTTGATGTTGCCATGCCTTTGGCGTCCAACTCAAGGAGTCCTCCCGATCACGTCCCAGAAGGTCTTGGGTCTTGTCTTGCTCTGTTTTCTAGGAAATCAAGCTTGGGGCTCCCAGGAAGAATAGAAGCCCAGGATTTCAAATGTTTAAAGGAATTTAAAGACACCTTTCAAAATGCATAGATTTTTTAAACGGTTGTGTCAATTAGCATAGCGTTTACATTTAGGCTGTTTTTTTTTTAAAGATGCAAGTTTTGAAATAACACTAAAACCTGAAGTGTTCCACCCTGCAAGTTTCAAGACCGATTTTATTTTGATTTGAAGGAGCTGTAAACAGGCTCCCACCCGGAGGGTTGGTTAAAAACAAAACCGAGAAACAAAACCAATCCTGCCTCCCCCACCCCCCGTGCCTCCTCCTTAGCATTTCTTAAAAGAAGGCAGAAAATATGACCCGCTCTCCTTATAAGGCTAGATTTGGGGCCACATGTGGTTTGTGCAAGATTCTCCCTACATCCTCATGCACGAGAAGCTTAAAGTTGACCCGTGTTTATATTCCAGCCAGCTGTGAATTGGCAAAAATGTTCCCTGGAAAACTGCAGAGTGGCTCTCATTCTTGTCTGAAAATCAGAGCCTCGATAGCAGCACTCACAGGGACTTTGCTCCCAGTACCAGAGCTCGCTTAGTCAGTTTGTGCAGTGCAGACATGTACATAGGACAAGGATGTGAGGATAGCTCATTTATTCCTGTGATCAGGCTGGGTAGACTATTGAGCCTGTCAAGGGATTACTAAATCCTCACATCCCGCATTCACCTTTTCCCTGAAAATTAACCCTGCCTCCAAAATTGTGTATTTAGCAGTGAAATTGAGCTTGCGACGGGGATAGACGCGCCTTGCTTTCCTGCTCCCCAATGCAGCAACTGTTGCATTATTATTCAGGCAGTGGAGGGAGGCACTTGACTTCATGGCTCATTGTTCTTCACTCTAGAGGTGTTAATGGTGACTAGATTAACCTGTCTCAGAGAAATTTTCCCTCTGTTAGACACTCTCTTCCTGTTTCACAGCCTTGGAGAGTCTTTAGCTCTTCCAGAATCCTAGATCCACCCATGAAGACCAGCCTTCAGCAACAGCTAGGGTTTCAGCCTTAAGCAGGAAAGGGAGGGTGAGCCAGCTGAAGATTAGGCTCCATCCATGCTCTGTGCAAATATAGCACTGGAAAAGTCACTTTTCTTCAGTCTGTCTTTCAAAAACAAGGTATATTTTACATTTAGTAGCGAAGAATGCATGCAAGAAAACATGGTAATTTTTTGAGGGGGGGTAAAACTCAACACATGAACAGGCAAATGGCCAATTTAGGTGTCTGGGGTAGTACAACGCATGTTGCTATGTTTTACCTCCAAGAAGTGTGCCTATATTTTGTCACAGTCTACTGGGCTGGCATGTCTAGTGGGTCGAGTTGGGCATGAGACAGAGGACTGCAGAGAGAGAAGTCAAAAGCCATGAGTTAGGAACCACATACCGAGCCAGGGTCAGGATCTGGGCATCAGAAGCTTAGTTACCAGACCCACGGGACAATCTAGAAGGTGAGCTGCAAGAACAGAGCTAAACCAGGGTTAGGAGCCTGGGGCCGTTCCACAGGGCAAGCCAAAGCTGAAATCCAAGAGCAAGCCAAAAGCATGGTCAGGAACCAAGAAAGCCAGGGACATTGTGAGGACAGGAGCTGCTCAGGGGCTGGAGATCGGTAGGTTGTGCAGCAAAGTTCAGGTATTGAGATCTTCCTTAAAAGCAGCCCCACAACCAATCACTCAGAGGGAAGAAGGGCTAGGGGTCGGTCGGTTTTGATTCATTTGTTAAGTGCAGATGGCTGGGTTAGGAGGGCGGCAGGGCAGAAGCCTTACATATTTGGGCTGAGGTTTTTTTCCCCCCCTTCCACGGAAAGTGATTCTTCTCAGCCATGAAGTTCAGCTCTCCAAAGTTCAGGTACCTGCAACTGAAGTCACTGATGTAGAAGAACTGTTCAGCTCCTCTCTGGGCCAGTCCCCTCATCACCCAGTCTCTATTCCCCATCGTCTCCCCTCTCGATTAATAATCCCAATGCATTATAGAAGCTCCCAGCTGCAATTCCTCATCTGAAGGGCTGCATGGAGCTATGCCATTTACAACAGTCCCCAGTTGTTGCCCTCATTTAAGTTTGGACATTTTAGCTTTGCAGATGCATACACCCCCCCAGACACACATACACATAGCACTCCCCCACCCCCCGCTGTCTACATAGACAACTTCTTCTGGATCTTTTTCATCTTCTCTCCTGCCCCCAAGGTGTAATAGCAATGAAGCTATTGCTGCTTATCCTGAGTGTCTTGCCTTTGCAGAGCAAGTCTTCCCACACAATAATGTCCAAGTCACTTTAGACCACAGACTACGAGACAAGGTGGTTAGACAGAGGATTGAGAGGTCTAAGGAGTAAAAATATGATTGTGCTGTTATTCATCTAGTCACGTTTGTACCCCCACTGCCCACAGACACATCCTGCTTTCTAGCATCTGAGCACCTTTCCTATAATAACAGTAGTGGAGCTCCTTACTGGACTTCATATAGTCCCATCCTTGCAGACATCTAAACCCAATATGAATCTTAATTTGGCTTACTAACCGATATGGAAGCAATGATTACAAACTGGCATGTTGGCTGCAGTAGGACATATGCTTGGTCATTATCAAAATGGAATAATTCCTCCCCCATCCTGATTTTATTCCCCTTTTTCAAATCACATCACACTTCACTTATTGCCACGCCTGAGAAAGGCATCTGACATTCCCAGACCACGTACTTTAACAATCCAGCACGATCAAAATATTTTGGTACTGAGTGGAAGAGAGCTGGACTTCTTCTGGCTGGTTTTCTCCATGCCATGAATCTTTCATTTCTGTTTCTGTTTTAGTTGGAAGAGTGTGACCAACGTCATAGGGATCGGGCACATTTAGTGCTATTTAGAACAGGCTTATTAAAAAAACCCAGCATGAATATTTCATCTGCTCTAGCCAGTCCAAATCAAGTTTCAGGATCATTGCAGTTTTCTTTTCAAAACAGGCTAGATCATGTTCAATATGAATGAAAACAACACTTAAGGGTCTGGGCCAAACCCTACTGAGAGGCATGAGAAATATTCTGTGACTTTAGCAGCCTTTCGCCTGCATCCTCAGCTTGCTGTTGAGGTTGCACGAAAGCAGTTCTTCCACCTGTCTTCCACCCATCTTCCCCAATCTATAATGGGCTTCAGCATCGGCCCTATCCTTCCAAAGCTTTTTCTAGTCCTAGGGTATTTCCTTCCAGGCTCACAGTCCTTTACACCCTTCCTACTGGAGGCTTCTCACTCAACAACTTTTCCTCCCCAAAATGATCTACCTAGAAGCCTAACACTTAAGACATCTCCTTTACCCATTCATCACTCGCAGAGCAAGCTCTGACATGCTGCCTTTGTATCCCCCAATAAGCCTGGTTTCAAGTCATGTGGACCAATCGCTTGCCCTTGGGCTTATTCCCATCACCTGGGGAGGAGGATGAAAGAGCCCAGCTTCCTCCAGCACAGGAAGCATCGAGCAAACAAATATGGGAATGTGTATCATCATTCAATATATGCACGTGCGTCTTTATTGAGAGACCCCAGAAAACCATCAAGAGAGACCAGAAGCACATACTTATTGCAAACAAGGAACTGCAAACATTTACCAAACCACCCATTGCTACTCAACAAGGTACTTCACTAGGTATGTACTGAAGTCCCAGTGATTTCAGAGCAATATATAGCAAGAGAGAGCTTCGGGTTGAAGCGAATGGCTGAGAGCCCCAAACCAAGATCATCTATTCATCTCTCAGCCTGATCTGGTATCACTTCTAAAGCACCCTGTATAGCTTCTTTCTAACTGTATTTTAACTACTGCAAACTAGTAGTACTTTTATATTGCACTACTTTTTAAAACAAGATCCTTTTCCAAAGAAAACGACTTCAGGATAAATACAGGGGCCATTCTTGCTGAGACGGGCCATGCCGACATCGTCGTGGAACATGGAGGTCCTCATGGAAAGAAAGGATGCCAATTTGGGAGACTTCCCCGGAGGGCATGGCACAGAAAGACTGCATGCTTTACTCTTCAGGGCACTTCCTGGGTTTTGTTCTGTGTTTAAACATTATGCACAACAGGGGAGTTTGGTCTGCGACAGGGGATCTGAAGAGTTACTGCAGTGTAAATAAAGGATAATATTTCTACCCAGGAGGAGGAACAGAGCCTCAGCCAAGCTGTTCTCCCTCCCGCTGGCATGTCTTGGGTAGCTCGCTAGAGTAACACGACTGAGGAGTGTGCCGAGCCAGCTCAAGGCCTATATGCCTTGTCTCATTTATTGTCTTTAAGGGCATTGCCAAAGGGTTATTCTAGGGACCTGCCCCATCTATACTACACGCCAGCTAATACAATGCAACCATTGTAGGGCAGCATGGGGCAATCTCTCAGGCGTGTTCACTGGCACGTGCCAAATGCCACTCTAGGTAGCTTCATTACATGCATTTTGGGCCACATGCAGTGCTCAGGGGCAGAGCTTGGCTCGTACATGTTGGGGGGCTAGGGAGCTGAATTGATAAAGGAGTGCAAGGCCCCATCACACCCCTCTCCCAGCCTTGGCCCATGGTGGTGCTTCATTGCAGCACTTTCTAGAGCAGCCTGGAGCTGCATAGATATACCCCAAGTGGTGCACAGAGAATTGGGTGGGACGCCCACAACTGGGTGAACTTTTCTCCCTCGGGAGAAAGCCCATTCATCACTAAAGGACGTCACAGCATCACTTCCCCGGCTCAGTCCTACAGGTTGCTGATGCAGCACTGATGTTCACAATTGCATCACAAGTGTCAAGATGCCTGGTGGTTTTTGAAGCCTTCAGCTGAAGTGCTCTTGTGGCCCCAAATGGATCTAGAAACCTTAGCTTTGGGGTTTTTTGATTTGTTTTGCTATTAAAAAAAGAGATGTTTCTAATTCTCTCAGTTCCAGAAAAAAAGCTGGAAAACATGAATCCTAAAGTCTCCAGCACCAGGGGATAGGTGTTAGATGTTAGGGTCGAAAGGGGCCTATTAGATTAATGAGTCTGACCCCCAAGAGAGATCATGAAGAACAATCCAGTGGTTAACTATTTTTAAAAGCTCACCTTTTTAAACCCCTCCTGTGATTTGCGGGGCCTGACTTATGATTTTTAAATATTTGGGGTTGGCAACACCCCGACTGAAAGCTGTCTGCTGTCAATCTCTCCCCCGTCTGAGAGATCAGTAGGACTAGGTTATAATACTTCAAAGCAAACTCATTTCAACCTTCATTTAAAAAAAAAAAAAAGGTACAGGTACCTAGTTTTTGTAATAAGGTTTGTGGAGCGATATTTTTCCTCTTTTACTATAATGTGATGAACCAGGAATGCTATCTGCAGGAGAATATGGAATATGATGTATTAAATTGTAGATATAAAAGAAGGAATTGCAGAAACATGAGATTCAGCCCGACTGGCTCAAGCTGTGATCTCGGAGAAGTCTCTTATGTCTTTGCAAAGAGTTGCCCCACCTGTAAAGTGCATGGGAGAAAGGGATTGGCTTTGTATAGTGCTTTGAAATCCAGAGATGAGAAGTGCTGTGTAAGTGCAAAACTTTACCTTGCGTCTCTCATTCTTTGCAATATACAGCAGTTGCTGATGAAGACTATCATGGCACCTGAAAAGCATAAACTAAGCAAAATCAAAATTGATGAGAAACCAACCAGAGGCCATTCTCCTCTGGATGCAGTTAAGTATACGAGGGCTGTCAAGGTGAGATGCACATTAATGCTTAACTCAGATTGACTTCAGAAAGCAATCCTTAAACCTCCATTAATATTTTCCTCCAATGCCCGCCTTGGCATTTATTTAGCAGCAGGATTCCCTCAACCAGTGACAACTTTGCCTGCTCTTGAAGCCTTTAAAATACGTGTAGCCTTTGGAAACATTTGAGAAGTGAAAGAGGCATCAGTCCCCAATGCCGGCTGAAGATAACTTTTAGTCCTCTGTGATTGTCACTGCATTAATCACCACAGGTACCTCTGTAGTTTCACTCAATACTACCCATTAAAATATACAGCCCATACTCAGGGCCCAAAATTTGGCAGGAGTCTAACAATATGACATTAAAGGAAGTGGCAACTATTTTTATAACTATATGCCAAATCCAGGCTAAAATCTTATTAAGTTGCAAAGACAAGCACTTGAAAGTTAGAAAGTAGTAGATTGTTGCCATCATAATTCAGCTCCTCTGTGCAAATGAATTATGATGCAGGCTTTAATCACATAAGCAAGATATGCTGGTTCCTTGTTGCCCCCCGCGCAAAAGCCTGAATAAAGGGGCTTTGACCTGTTGGTAACATGGGGTTGGGTGACGGAATCGGCAGACAAGGATCTTTGGGTAAATCCGAGATCTTTTATTAGATCAACTCAACTAGTTGGAAACAATCGCCAACTATTTGCCTATTCTTCCAGCTATTTGACAACTTTGACAAGCTATTTGGAAGTTCTTCCAACTATTTGACAAATAGCTGGAAAACTATTCTTCCGTGGGGGTTGGATGATGGAAGCTGCACTTGATCCCTGGTCAGGGAACAGATCCCTCGTTGGAACAGAAGCCACAAATTGTGGCCAACATGCAGGGGCTGTATGTCAGTGTAATGCCTCCTGCTCCAGCAGGATTTGAACCTGGAACCCTAGCTACCACAGCGCACCATTATCTGGTAGCAAAATTATCCATGGTTTAGTCACTAGAAGGAAATAAAGCAGACATGTTTTCCCAGTGTCACTAGATCATGGATCTACTAGCTACGTCAGGGACCTCTCACATACTCAACGATGTGCCTCTGTCTCGTGTCCCTTGCCTCTACAGGGTGACAGCGGGGCGGGTGTACTGTGCTGAAGCCTTCCACAGCTCCTACCTCAGTTCATAACTGTTTTCAAACACACGTTACAGAGAAGGCATATGATTGCATTAAACTACTTGGAGATCTTCAGGGGGAAAATCCTTTGCAAAGCTGTTGCAGGATTTCAAGCATGTGAAGAAGATGAGTGCCAAGGTACCAGTATTGTTATTAATAAACTATAGGGGATCAAGAGGGTAGCTCTTAGGTCCTGAAAAGATGGCTTTGAGAGGAAATGAATCTAAAAGTAGACCTCAGGCTTAGAGTCTTAAGACAGATATATTTCCCTCAACGAGCCAGGAAAAATAAAAACGTCCAGAGACTTCAGCCTGACTTGTTTTTCTATCACTGCTCCAGTTGTTGTATCCAGAATTCATTACAATAACCAAATGCTCATACATCACCAGTTTAACATGACAACTATGATGCTTAATAAGGCTGGGAGAAACATAGCAGTGACTCTATTTGGGTTTGCAAGACAATCAGTTATTGCTCAGAAGGTTATACCAATTTGTACAGCTCAAGAGCTGATTTGCAATTTGTATTCATCTTTCATTTTGACTAGACCAATTGCATGTTCTAGCCATATTATCAGCACCATAAAAATTCATTCCTGGCTATAAAAAAAATAAGCTTCTTAATAACACAGGTCTTATTTGTGCACGCATACGCATGGGGAGCTGTATTTAAAACAGAAAGTAGCTCCCAAGTTATATACTGCTCAGCTTTAGCTTTTCACTGCAATAGCTGAGCCTTCACTAAAACATTGCTTCAGTCATACCAGTACCTAAAACACGTCCAGACATCTCAGTGCTTTTGTTAGGAGTTGCGGGGAATCTGTTCTTACGCAATACAAAAAGTTATAAAACGACTGCATGTTGAACGGCCCAACCTGTGGCGAGTTAGCTCTGGGCAGACGGGGTCTCCGACATGCATCACCCACTGTGCCTGGAAGATAGGATGCAACAAAAGGGGAAATTTATAGAGGTCTGAGTCCCCTATCCCTTGGAAAGGTCACACCCAGCAGAGCAATACATGTTGCAGGCATCAGCAACAACATTTGGTGCCATAGATGCTGATTTTGGAGAAATACCACTAAGTGCTTGCTCTGTGCAAACACTACTGTGAATAGGCTTGTTTTGTCACTACAAAATGGAAAGAAGAAATAGCACCCCAATTTGCTGAACTAGGAGGAGTCATGCTCTGTGAAGCACGCTGTGCTGGGGTTGTGGTGACGGCGGCTGGCACTGGGTGCAAGGCTGGTGCTGCCGGGGCAGTGTTGTTTCCCTTAATCAGACCTGGCTTGGCAACGGTTTGCTGTGCATTTTTTGGTGTGGGTGCCTACCTGGGGCATGCCTAACTTGGGGAACTGTTGGGGTGAGCCCCTAATTTGCAGACTGATGGAAATTTGTGTCTGCTGAGAGAAGTGACTTTGCATGCTTAGAGCAATCTCCCTGCCCAAATACACCCAGGGCGTGTGATAGGGGCACCTATGGGTGACAAAGGTGGGGTGTTTCTAGAGTGAACCTTGAAGGGCTGGCTTTCCATGAAAGGCCTGCAACCTTGCATTTGTATAATATGTGTGTTATCTATACTTCAGTTATCATGTGTCTCTGGAGAGGTAAAGGGCTGCAAACTATTTTACTTTGCATGGCAAAATGACACAGGAGCAGGATCCAGGTTTGGGCCTTGGTGCCCTGTGGCAAAACAGAATCACCCTGCACCTGGATCTGCAGGAAGTGAAAAGGAGGAAGAGGCCCCATTGCTTTAGCCTTGGCTCTCCAACTTGTGGCCCAGGGGCCACCTGCGGCCCCTAAGGGACTAAGATACAGCCCACCGGCTCTGCCACAGCTGCATTCAAAATCAGAAGGGGAGCAACAGTCACAGTCTTCAAGCTCCCCTTCCTTCCCCACCTTCTGCTTCCTGCCCCCACTCCTGGGGGAAGGGTAACCACAAGGTGAGGCTATAGGCATGACATCAAGAGCGGGGGTCAGGGTACTGTGTGGCACATGCGGTGTGGGAGAAGGCTGGGTAAGTCATAATGCACATGTGGCAGGGGGTCTGGGGTGCCTGTGCTGTGCATGCAGCAGGGAAAGGGGGCTAGGCTCCCGGGAAGGGAGGGAGCTGTTTTGCCTGCGCCCAGTGTAGCAGCAGAGGAGGGAGCTGCCCATGAAGTGTGCCCAGCTGGGAGCGGATGAGGCTGGGCAGCTGCCTGTGCGGAAAGTGGCATGTGGCCCATGCAGCGAATGGACCCCAGGTGCTGAGAAGTTGCACAGGCCCATTTTATCTTATAGCTTAGCGGTTAGGGCACCTGCATACAAAGCAAGAGGATCCTGCTCCTCTTGTGGTGTCTAATCAGGAGCTTTTATCCAGGTGCATGTGTCCCTGGGCCACTCTACAGTGCCATGTACTTGCCTAGGGAGAGCACAAGCATGCTCACTCGGTGTGTGGATGCTTGTGTGCGCAGAGGTGAGCTGCAAATTGTGGGCAAGTGCCAAGAAAAGCAATGATGTAGCCGTGTGACTGCCACTTAGGTGCCTAGAGGTAAAGCAGGGAGCTTAGCAGGTTGGATCTCTTGGGAAATGTGTGCTTGCGATAGTGGGATGCAGGGGTGTATCCAGGGGGCAGTGGGCAGAGGTTACAGTGGTGAAGTTACACCTTCCCGTTGATTTCTGTCTACCCAAACTTTAAAACCAACTGCCTGGGAAGGGTTGTGGCGTTTCAATTCAAGCAGTACAGAGAGAGTCAGCTGACTTGCCAGCGCCCTGATTCCTGCTAATCTCTCTCCACTCCACAGGTGTTAACAATCCTCTCTCCTTTACAATGGTCTGCATGATGTTCCACTATTCAAACTCTCCTTTCTTCTGCAATTTTGCTGTCTCTTAGCCATTCCTGGTAATGTCTGTCTTCTATTTTACAGCTCTGCAAACTGTTTTTAGCCATAGTGAAAATCTTTAACCCAGGCATGGTCATACTAACCCAGGTGTAGCAATAAATGGCTGACAGTGAAGTATGGAGGCACTGTAAAGGAAATTAAATTGTGTTTTATGAATCTAAATAAGAGATGTGCATTTAACTATAGCAACTGCAGGACTAATGATATAATATCCTTTGGTTATTTTTTGCCTAGTTTATTGCATTATTTAAAAAAAAAGACTTTATATGTATTTTAGCAAAAAGATGCACTTTCCAGTAGTTATATTTGTTTTTTGTTTTGATATCTAATTGAGTAATATAGTGCTAGCCCCCTAACATATTAGTAAAGCTTTAAGCATCACTTCAGCTGCAGAAAAATGTGGTGTGTTATATGTGATGAAGCACCATTTGCACACCCCTTTCAAAACTCCAGACCCACCCATGTTGGGCTATCTTGAGCAGGATCAGTGCTGGTTTGGGGAGCTCAGGGCTAGTGGACTTCAAGGCCCTCTTGCTACGAAGTGGGTAACAGATAGATCCGGTACCCATTGCTGGAGCCTGCCTAGGCCAAAGTAACTCAAAAACTGAACTGCTGAGTGTCCAGCTGAGGGAGCATTACCATGGCTATGATAACTTCTCATTATCTATAGTATCTCTACAGCATAAATCACCCCAGTGTCTAAATACTAGCAGCATGCCATCATTCTTTCATTTTTTTTCTCGGCATATAATGTTACAAAGAGTGTGCTCCATGTTTTCTAGGCTAGTTGTCTAGAGGTTGACAATATGAGTTTGCTGATGTGGCAGTGGAGAAGACAGTGAATTATAGTTGCCATAATCATTTTGTAATGAATTGACTAACATGCACACGCATGGCTACTTTTACGATTAGATTTTATCCAGCTTTGAGATCGTATCCATCACTTAGATCTTATCCACATTTTTTCAAGGAGATGAAAAGTTTGGCTGATCAATCTAGCCATGTTGATACAGTGCACTTAGACTGCTTTCATGCAGCGGAGTCAGTACTGCAGAGTGCTCTGATTAGGGAGTTAAAATAATGCAAAATGAAGGCAGCCCATTAGATGGATTAAAAACTGGCTGACAGGTCTCAATGTAAGTGTTAATAGGGAATCGTCATCAAGCAGGTGTGTGCCTAGTACAGCCCCCACAGGAATAGGCTCCAAGCTAGTTAAGACTTTTATAATTGACCTGGCATATAATACAGTGCAGGAAAAGTTTGCAAAAGGCACAAAGATTGGGAAAGTGGTTGATAAAGAAAAGATCAAAGGGCACAGATATGGGGCAAGAAAGATTGCTTGATTAGGTGAGGCCATCCGTTTAGGAACAGGCAATACCGGTCAGATGTCTGAGCGCTCCAACTATACTACCTCCCTGCCTATGTGCACTATTCTCTGGCAATGGGAGGTGGGATGGGGTCATAGGCTTATAACAGTACCTAGACTATGGGTATGGAGAATATCATAGGAGACTGCATCACAAGCCTTGCTAAAATCAAAGTATATCACATCCATGGCTCTTTCCAGAACCACTCATCTTATCATAGAAGTCAGCTCAGTTGGCCAAGCATGACTTGCCCTTGGTGAATCCATGCTGACTGCTCCTAATCACCTTCCTCCATCACAGGCTTGGTTTTCTATACGGTCACAAACAGGGCGAAAGATTACAATGACTGGGAGAAGTCAGAATATAGACACAAATCCCCTTCCCTCCTCGTCAAAGCAAGGCCTTATAAAGTCTTGGCCTGAAATTCTGCCTAAACTGAAATCAGTGATGAAATTCTTCATGTCACCTGTGGACTCCTGTATCAGCTAACAAAATCCTCTGGGCACACCTGGCCATCAGGCAGCCCAGCTTAACTGGGCTCAGAGCCACCTACCTGCCCCGCTCCTAGGACGTGCTGGGCTGAGTAGTGTCCTGATAGCTAAAACAAGAAAAGGAAAAATAAAAGAACACATAGCTCATACTGGGGGTATTTAGGGACAAAATTGGTAACTCTTAAATGTCAGCATACTGATTTGTATGTTGTCTCTGCTCTGAAAAACACTAGCAGCCTGCACACAATTTTTCAAAATAATGTTTTGAAAAATAATATTTTTCTCAGCATATAATGTTACAAAGAGTGTGCTCCATGTTTTCTAGGCTCAGTATTTTTCAAAATAATATTTTCCACACGGGTAAGTGGCCTTCTCAGCCTTAGTCAACTGGAAGACTTGGATCTTGATGTAAAAAGGGTTTGTGCCATATGCTGTTTTGTACATGCAGCTTGCCCTGTGCTTCTGGCTCTTGCGTCCAGTAGTAGAAATCAATAGCAAGACTGAGTTTCAAAGACAGAGCATGACTCTGTAACCCTGCAATGGGGGGCTGGGTCTACTTCCCATACCATTTATCTGTGTTATATTAAATAACCATTGGTTAAAAACCAGAAATAATCCACACCTGCAGGACTGGCTATTACTAGGCTGCTGCAGCTCATGCTGCCTCGTTGTCCTGGGCCTCATCTCTCATTGCATATCCTTCTGTCTGTCTGCATTGATCTTTTGTCTCGTGTCTGTCTTGTCTTAAATTAATGGTCACAAACTGCTGGAAGACTGTTTTAAACTGGATTTAAGGAAAAACGTCTTTACCGTCCGAGTCTCCAGAGTCTGGAACAGACTCCCCCCAGAAGTGATGCAAGCACCTGCTCTGCACACCTTTAGGAAGCGCTTCGATGCTTGTCTTGCTGGGGTGACCCGACAGCCTCTGACTTCCTCTCCTTGGGCAGGGGGCTGGCCCTGATGAAATTGCGAGGTCTCTTCCAGCCCTAATGTCTATACAATCTATGAGATTATAAACAATTTGGGCTAAAATCGTTTAGCTTTTCAGCTGCATGGGCCCTAGAGTAAGGGGGCACCAGCCCACGACTTGGCCCCAGTAATACAAATAATTCATAACAATGGAAATTTAGGGCCATTCAATTTTACGAAGTTATGAAAAAATGCTGATAGGAAACATCACCAGCAATTTGGTTGCGTTGTCACTGGGCTGTTCCCAGTGACTTCCATTGACTTCGGGGAAAGTGGTCGGTGACTGACACCTCTGAAAACAAGGCCACATCATTCAGTGTCAAATTTGGGCACCTAAAGGAAAGTGCGGGGCTACCGGAGAAATGCTCAGAACTATTGAGGGGTCATAGCAGTGGGATGCATTAGTTTGGGGCTTTGTCCGGAGGTGAAAATCGCATGGATGTGATGTAGCCCTTAAGCACGTTTAATTAAATTGGCACAAGTCCTTCCTGTGGGCACTCTTATTTCAGTTTGAGACTGACTTATTCCAGCTTATCAGGAGCCAGTTCCTAAGTGACTTAAATACACATGAAAATAAGCCTGCTTTTAAGAGCGATGCATTTCCATATGTGTGTTTAACTCTGTTTAAAGTCACACCTGGAGCCAAACCACTGCAACTTTCTCAGGGAGACTAGGTATAAAGGTGCATTTGAAAATCCTCCGGAGGCAATGATCATCAGTGGGTAGAGCACAGGATTTCAACTCAGGGTTTTGGCTTGGCCATTGGTCTGCTGGGTGGTCTCTTGGAAAAACCCTGTCCCTCAGATTCCCCATCCATACCATGATGATTGGGATGCTTTTTTCTAAAGCACATCAACCTCTGTATATAAGCTAGACATCATTATTATTAAAATAACAGCTGCACAATCCCCAAAGCATGAGCATTAGGGTAGAGAACGGACAACTTCAAACACAGAGGCAGCAATAAATACCTGTTCATTTCCCATTATTGTTAACCAGAAACATTGACCCACATGCAGTAACGTTCCCCGTGGCAGAAGGCCATATGTACCAAAGCAGTGAAGCAAACTGGGTTTCACTCTTGGGATGCAAGATGCCAGAACAGATAGTCACAACTGCGGGCAAATGCCGTTGGCTGTGAAAAGCTGAGCTCTAGTCTTGTTTTCTTCCCATTGCTATGAGGCCACAGTTTATTGGGGCAGCTATGAGGCGGTGTGTGTACCCCAACTCTTGCCCTGGCCTCTTCCTCATTCTCTTCTTCATTTATAGAAAAAGACCTTGACAAATGAGGGAAGGAGATGAGTGGGAATAAGCACTTTTGGCATACAGCCTCAGCTGGAGAAGCAAGGCTAGCACATCTGGAATAGCAGAAGTAAGAATCGATGTCACTGTACATCCGTTGGTTGAGAAAGCAAACACAGCCTCAGAGAAGAAACATGATGCCATAAAGGATGATATTTATCTCTGTAGCAGTTTTAATACGTCCGCCCACTCCAGATCTTCCTGTTCCCATGGCACATGCAGCGCGCTTCCCATTGGAAGGTGACACGGTTGCATGGAGCCGCTAGCAATGCTTGTTGCAAGTACAGTCCCTGGGGAGAAGAGGACTTGAAAAGCAATCTGCTCCTGGTGCTGGCGCTAATAAAGTGAGCTCTTCATCAGATTGCAATTCCTGTGCTGAGCCCTGTCTCCCTTATGGAGAGCCCAGGGCTGAGCTAGTATGATCGTCATAAACTGCCAATAAAGCAAACACGTCACGACTAACCCAGCCGCCTTTCATAGATTTCATAGACATTTGGGCTGGAAGGGACCCTGGAGGATCATCGAGTCCAGCCCCCTGCCCCAGGGGCAGGACATCAGCAGGGGTCATAGGATCCCAGCAAGATAAGCATCCAAATGTCTCTTGAAGGCATTCAAAGTAGGTGCTTGACCGGCCTCCAGCAGCAGGCTATTTCAGACCTGGGGGGCTCGGACAGTAAAGAAGTTCTTCCTTATGTCCAGCCTGAAACGGTCGCAGAGGACTTTGTGACTGTTTGACCTTGTCATGCCTTGGGGTGCTCTGGTGAGCAGGTGTTCCCCCAGACCCTGATAAGCTTATAGGTGGTCACCAGATCACCCCGAGCCTACGCTTTTCCAGGCTGAAGAGTCCCATAGCTCTCAGCCTCTCATCATAAAGTCTGTTTTCCCGACCGACCTCTGACCATGCACGTGGCTCTCCTCTGCACCCTCTCAAGCTTCTCCACCTCCTTTTTGAATTGTGGAGCCCGAAACTGGATGCAGTGCTCCAGCTGCAGCCTCACCAAGGCCAAGTACAAGGGGAGAATGACATCCCGGGATTTGCTTGAGAAGCATCCATGGATGCAAGCCAGCATTTTGCTCGCTTTACTAGCCGCAGCATCACATCTTAAGGCCTTGAGCTCCTTCATATCCTGGGGCTTCCTATACTGCTTCAGCAAATGAATCACCAGAAAAAAATAAGGTAGGGTTGTGATTACCAGTGCCATCACAGTCAGTGCTTTAATCTGAAGTGGGAGACTGTTCTCTCTGGGCTGCAAATTTGTTCTGGGAAGGGGTGAGGTATTCGGACAGGTTTCAGGGACCTTGCTGAATCCCTGGTCAGCAAGGGGTTAACTCTAGCTCCGCTTCCCCTGGGTGTAAAGGCAGTGATGCGAGGGGTGGCTGGGTAGGGACAGAAGAGGGACGGGTGCTTTAAGAAGGTTGCCTTAGCTCCTGAGCACTGGGCCCCAAGGAGAGATGAGTTTCTATTTACTTTGGATCATATCCAAAGCCCTTGCAAGGTGATGGGAGTTTTTCCACTGCCTTTACATGGAGCTTTTTTTTCTCCCTGCAAACTCATTTTATTACCTTCCATTACACTGCTTTATTTTCTAACTGGAAAAGACCTCCCTATTATTTTCTCTATAATTATAAAGGCAAGTTATGGGAAAAAAAAGGGAGCGGGCTGGCTTGAAACCAGAGGCGTTAGTCTGTTTGTCTAAAAATAGGCAAGATTCACCTGCATCTCTAACAGAGACCCTCTCTCTAGCTCTGGGCAAGTTATTTATTTCTCTGGTAGGAGGAAGCTCCTCCCTTGGTCTGATGTGCGGGAGTAGCTCAGCGTTTCACAGATCTTTCTATTCCAGAGCCAGAGCTTTTAGTAAAGAAAACTAAACTTAGTTTCTGTGGGTGAAGATTGCCAAGAAAAACGTCAAGCAGAAAATAGATGGCAATGGCTGCCAGAGTTTGCGGAGAGCCTGCAACATACCCCTAAGGAACTCTTTCAGTCACTGCAGCTGATACATATTAAGGACTTGAAATGTTGCCATTGTGAATGATTTCACTTCTCAAAGCATGCAAAAAGGGAAAGATTTCACTTTCCAAAGTGAGTCCAAAAGGGAGAAGGTATCACATTATGAAGATCTGCCGTGGGGTTTGCTGCAAGGAAGACAGAAAGGGCTGGTTGCATTGCAAAGGGAAGATGTACCACAGAGGAAGCGTAACCTTCACGTGCATGGCAGGGCGGTGGAACGAGGGTCGGGGAGTTCAAAAGTCTGGGAGGTGATAATTTAATACCTGCCTTCATTTATGTGCAGCTAGAAAATAGGCTTATCTTTTCCCTACATCACAGGGTGGGGTGTAAAAGCAAGGGTTTCTTGACTTGGGGAAATAACTTGGGGTCACTGTTGTGGAACAAGTCTCTTGGTGGCTGCACTCAGGGCATGCACAACACCCAACCCAATGTAATTTACTGTATTTCATAGTATATAAGTCAAGGGTTGAACCCCCCCCAAATTTACCCTTAAATTTCCACCTTGACTTATACACTCTATCAATATTTCAGCCGTACCCCGCGCTGGCACGGGAGGTGGCATGCTGGTGGGCTCTGGGGAAGTTTGATCGGGCTCCTGGGGGCTTGGCAGCACATGGCCCAGGGGGAGACTCTGCCATGGAGGGAGTGACCGGGTCCCCTGCAGCTCAGGGGCTGCCCAGCCTGGTGGCAGCTCACCCCACCAGCTGTGGGAGAGGCAGGCAGGCTCTGCCGAAAGTAGGATCATTCTACTTCTGCCCTCGTCAGGCTCCTGCAGCTCACAGGACACCTGGGGCTACCTAAGAAGGGGCTGCCTTGCCTGTGGGCAGAGTGGGGGGTGGCAGGAGGGTGGCAGGGTGTGCTGGGGGTGGCGTGGGAGGCACAGGAAGCTTGGGCAGCACCCGGACCTGCCCAACACCCCCAGCCCACCACCCTTGATATCTAGTAGTGCCCATGGGGTGAGGCAGCCCCTTTCTGGCTGGAGCCGAGCATCCTGCCAGCCGCAGGAGCCTGTTGAAGGCAGACGCGGCAAGGGGTCCGATCCTGCTTTTGGTGAAGACTGCCTTGCCCCCTCCATAGCTGGGGAACCACCTGTCTCTGGGCCAGGCAGCCTCTGTGCTGCTGGGAGACCCGGTCCTTCCCTCCTTGGTGTCGGCGCCCTCCGGGCCTGGCTAGGAGGGCTACCAGGGGGCTGGGTGCTGCCTGAGCTTGTAGGCACCTGATCCAACACTCACACAAGCCCACCTGTGCTTCCAGCGCATCTCGCGCCATCCCCACCACCTTCTCCCATTGCCAGCACACCTAGCCCCCTTCCTGCCATGCCCCAGCTAGACGGGGTCGACTTATATACAGGATCTACGCAGATCCTAACTTTTTTGAGTGGACATATGGGGTCTCCTTATCCAACACGTCAACTTGTACACCGTAAAACATGGTACATTGTTTTGTACAGATATGTAAATTCCGCAAGGAACAGGAGCGTAGACACGCATTCATTAATGCTTTCCAGGGTAGCTATAGATGATGATCAAGGAGCTTTGCAATTAGGTAGTGGGGGAGTAGGTAATAGCCTGCTCCCTTTAGCAAAGAGCTACCCTGTGCTGGAAGCAGACAGATGATGTTTAAACTGGTATAACTTACCCTAGTGAAGGTTTATGCCTGATTCTTCTATGGGAAATTCGCCTCTGGCTTGGATGAAGTTACCTTAATTTAAGGGTTTGTGTCATTTGTCTGCTACTCCTCACATTGATGTAGTCCCAGTTCCACCCGGGTAAACATACCATCTGTCTATGCCCTTATCCTACATCTAGTGTGCCTTTTTTAGCACACTTGGGAAGGAGATTAAGCTAAACTGGAGAAAGGCACCATCACTGTAGAATCTGCACAAGAGGTTAGTGCCAAGTTTAAATTCACATTATTCCAAAACAGCTTTTCCATCCAGGCAAGCCCATATCTCAGGTGTTATTTGCTCCTGCATTAGTTATCCCACTCTAAAATTTTAGCAGAGACAAACAGGTTTACCTATATGATAGCTAGGCAAGTGTACGCCCTGTGCTTAACTTATATAATAGTAGGATAAGTAATGTGCATTAGTTACACACAGTGAGAGCGCCTATATGAGACGGTTACTGAGGAGTAGGCTAATCAGCTCTACAGTAAATGTCATCTCTCTACGTGTGTGCCCTTGCTAGGCTGGAGTAAACTAACTCCACACTAACTTCTGTGAAGTTTTTTATTCCCCAGCAGCACATGTATAGATGCTTATGTAGCTGGCTGGGGCATGAGGGTACTTCAGTGCGGGGCTGTCTGAGCACCCGTGTGCCCCAGCAAGTCCCTGCACAGCATGTTGAGTCAGGGCAGAGCAGCCCTGGGCTGGCAGGTTGTCCCCCCCAGACCCCGCTGCCAGCCAGTGCTGCTCAGATCCAGCTCCACATCCTGAAGTCCCAGATGCATATTCAAATGCAGAGCCCAGGGGGCAATAAACTCCAGCAAAATCAGTTCTGGAGTTTATTGCTTTGCATTAATTGCACATGTAGATGAGCCCAGTGAGTGCATATCTGATATCAGGGCATCAAGAATTTATAGACGGTACTCAAAATTTACTTTGAGGTGCAAAGGGGCAGGGCTTGACCAGATGTGAGCTTTCTTAGGGCAAATGCCCATACGCCTGTTCTTACTCATGAGAAGTGAACACTAAACAATGGCAGCTTAGCCCTCGTGAAATTAGGGAAAGGTGCTTCAGCATCTACTTACAGGCAATTAACACCAAACAGTTAGTGCACAGTGAAAACCCATCCCTTCTTAACCGGTGGTAAATTCCTTGTATGTTCACACCCTCGATGTATAAAGATGGTGTGGAAAGTGAAGGCGATGGTTCTCAACCTAACATGCCTACCAATGTGTGGGGCAGGGGGTGTGTGTGTGGGGCACGGGGGCCCCAAGCAGCCTCTTGTAGGCTGCAACGCTGCCAGTCTGCAAGGGAAATCCCCCAGTTCCCCAAGTTTTTCTTCTTTATAGGAGACTCCATTTTTAAAGTCTGTCGATCCATTTTAAAAGTTTGTTCACAACCCACTTTTCGGTCATGATCCATGGGTAGAGACACACTACCCTAAGGCCAGGTAGAGACAGTATCACAGCATTGAAGCCTTGCTCTTGAGAAATCAACTCCGATGGATAGGCCACTGCACCCAGATGTCTGAGAACCGCCTCCCTTGCTAGATTCTCTTCTCCCAGCTCTCCCTTGGCCAACTCTCAAAGGGCGGCCAAAAGAAATGGTACAAAGACACTCACAGTAGCCCTCAAGCATGCTGAAGCATCAACACCAACAGCTGGGAGGAACAAGCTGCTGACTATTTGGCATGGCATCACCTGGTTCACCAAGGCACGCACCACTTCGAGGTCCAACGACTTGTTACTGAGGTGGAACGGTGGCGTCGGAGGAAACTCCCCCAAGGGCAAATGAGCGATCTGTTCGCCACTTACAGAAAACTGCTTAAATTAGATTGATTCTTCCTTGGGCATTTTGGATGTCTGTACCTAACCTGAGTGCTCATTGGCCACATGTAGGGGGTGCATGTGGGTGCATATGCATCCCTTGAGCGTGGTGGTGCACCCCCTGCAAAAAGGTGTCCCCGACACTGCCGGTGGTCTCTGCTCGCCATCCCCACCCACCACCAGCAGCGCTGTGGCCGCCCGTGGGAGCTCTCTGCTTGCCGCCACCACGCTCCCACTGCCAACAGCGCCATCGCTGCCTGCAGGAACTCGCCATGCTCCCCCAGCCTCTGGGGGCACGTGGCATTCGTGTAAGTGCTCTTCCTGACATTTCACCGTCATGGAATATACTCTGCAGGGTAAGTTATCTTTTAAACATGTCATCGTGCTAAGTATTTTCTATTTAAAAGTGTTCTGCACAGGTCTAAAAATTTCTCTGGAGAACAGGACTGTTCGGGAACCATAATAATTTAGTCACATAATTCCTGCCTAGGGTTATGTTCACCTTATTATCATCAGATTTAGTTAACATTTCATTATATAAGGTAATAATGGCACAAAGCTATTTGCTGCTGCAGGTGTGTTTCTTATAACACTTCACATTTCTATAGCCCCTTTCTTCTGAGTATCTCAAAGCACTTTGTGAACATTAATTAAGCCTCATGCAACTTTTCCCTTGAGATGATTAAACATTATTATCCTCAACGATGTAGGAGAAGGGCGTGTCTAAACCAGCAAAGTTAACCTGGGTCTGGGCACCCAGATTAGCTTAGTCTAGGTGGAAGTATCCGCCCTGCAAAGGCACAGGCAGGTTGTAGCTACGCTGCCATGCCCCAAATGGTGGAGCGCTCACCCATAGGAGGGGGGGACTCTTGGAGGCATATCCCCAGCTGTGCCAGTCTATGAATTGTTTTGCGGGAGAATTTGCCTGGCATTGCAAGGCTGGTGGGTCCATAGCCTGCCAGCATGAGAAAAGAAACCACGTCCAGCTTGGCAGACTCTAGGACTTCTGTCTATAGCCTTTGCAACAACCATTGCAAGGCATGGATCTAACTCAGGCTGATGACTTATTCCAGGTGTTGTTATTATAGCCACAGCCAGGAAAATACCTGTGAATCCTGATACCCCACACTAGCCAACAGACGCTGCCACCTCCCAAATAGTAGTAGGCATCTCTAGTGGGAAAGGGCTGTTCTTGCCTAATACCTTCATTTTTTCTAACTAGGTTCAGCCTTTTCAGGAACACAGAGGAAAAGAGTGATCTGTCAAGAGATTATTTTTTTTTCTCCCAAATGATTCCTTTTTATTTTCCACAGGCTTTCGAAAACAAACAAGAGCCCTGAGACAGGATGCATTTCTTTATAAAAGAATAATAATAATAAAGAAAAAAAATACCAACTGCAACACCTGAAAGTTAAAGGCCTTTAATAACTAACAGAACAAATGGGTTGAAAATGGGGCTGAATCACCCTAAAAGGCAGCTGAAGGAAATTGGTCTCATGTTTCAGAGAGGAAATGGGCCACTTAAAATGGCTTGGAGATAATAAAATTATTTTACCTCACCTGCTTGTGGCTATAATAGCACATACAAAGCATAATCATTTTAAACACAGGGTTTTCTGCTTGCAGAGGTTTTCTGCTCTCCCATTAAGGGCTGCTGTACAAGGGCATGATGGCCGAGGTAATAAAAGCCCAGATCTAACTTGCCTATAAAATGGTTTAGAACGAGTTGAGTAACGGAGACAAAAGACTGGATCAATCCAAACAGAAAGGTCTACTGAGACCAACCAATGACTGCGAGGTGAGATCGCAATGAGTGAATAACGGGAATGGAGCTGAAAATTAATGGACCAATGCTGGGGTGTCAAAAATGAAACCTAGTTAGTGGGTAGAGTTATGAGGGCTATTCCATGCACTGCCATTACAAAGAGGAAATTTAGAGGTGGCCTCAAAATGCCAGGGAGGACATGGGTGGAAGGAACAATCTTGACCATCACGGCAGTCATTTCCACCACCTGCTGGGACCCTGGGTGCACCAGGTCACCACTGTCCTGATCCTGAAAGATGGTTTGACTCTAATGGGTTGAGAAAGGAACCCAGATAAAGGCAGCAACTCCATTCGGTTGGGTTCATTTCTGAACTCAAGCTGTGCAATTTAGGCTACATCTATCCTAGCTGTCAATGATACTTGGAGACACCATCATGAAGCATAGCTTTCCTCTTCTGTTCACACCAAACCATGACACTGATGAAGGGTCACCTTACAGCAGCAATTCACCGGTAAACTGTCTTGGGTGAACTTATTGGTACCTATCAGGTGTCTCTTGGATAGGGTATATCTACATGCGATCCTTTACTGTGCATTACTAGAAGCTGTCACGTTAAACGGATGTGCCAAAGAGCATGTGTACATGCTGACCGGGAATAAATTGCTTCTAATCAACCTAGGCAGCAAAGGCAGCAGGTGGTGGGAGAGCTGTCCCGGCTCTTCGGATGCTGCCTGCCAGCCATGTGGAGATTGGGCACCTGGCATTTGGGACAGCTCTCCCCAACCCTGTGGAGATCAGGACCAGCTCCTGGCACCCATGGGAATCTGGCGCTACCGCGGGCTGCTCTAAGGGGATGGAGTAGGGAAGGAACAGCTCCCGCCAGGTGCTCAGTTTAATGGGCCTGACTTTTCTGCACAGAAAATTCAGGCTCATTATTTGCACATGTAGACATATCCTCAGGCAGTTACATTACATCCGTTTGGGGAATTCCTGCTGTTACCCCCACTC
Organism: Caiman crocodilus; assembly: GCA_030014935.1. Lineage (NCBI taxonomy): Eukaryota > Metazoa > Chordata > Crocodylia > Alligatoridae > Caiman > Caiman crocodilus. The sequence continues at coordinate 134,667,511 of JAGPOW010001296.1, forward strand.
TTAAATGTCATTGTCCTTTCTCACCTTATTTTATCTTTTCTATTTCCCTCTCTTTTCATCCTTTTATTTAATAATGGCTTGGCTTATCCAGGCAAGGCAGTCTCCTTTACAACACTGCTTTGAGTCTTCCATCTTGGATGGAAAAAATGATTAGAAGCAGTCAGCATGGATTCACCAAAGGCACGTCATACCTGACCAAACTGATTGCCTTCGATGGTGAGGGATGGGGGAAGAGCAGGGGATGCGATATACCTTGACTTTAGCAAGGCTCTTGATATGGTCTCCCACAAGTGTCTTGCAAGAAAGCTAAGGAATATGGCTTGGATGAATGGACTGTAAGGTCGTTATAAAGCTGACTGGATTTTTGGACTCAAAGGTAATCAATAGCTCAATGTCTAGTTGGCAGCTGGTATTGAGTGGAGTGCCCCAGGGGTCAGTCGTTGGGCCAGTTTTGCTCAATATCTTCATCAACAACCTGGAAGCTGGGATGGAGCTCACCCTCAGCAAGTTTTCAGGTGACACCAGGCTGGAGAGTGGGTAGTAGATACACTGGAGGGTAGGGCTAGTATTCAGAGAGACCTAGACCAGTTGGAGGATTGAACCAAAAGAAATCTTATGAAGTTCAATACAGGCAAGTGCAAAGTCCTGCACGTAGGCTGGCTGGCTCCAAAGAGGATGAAGCTGGACTGTTTTAGTGGTGGCAGATGACAGAACAAGGAGTAACGGTCTCAAGTTGCAGCATGGGAAGTTAAGCTTAGATATTAGGAAAAACTTTCTCACAAGGAACGTTTTCACTGGAACAGGTTGCCTAGAGAGGCTGTGGATCTCCATCCTTTGAAGTGACAGGCAGCTTTATAATAACCATATTACTCCTACATATACATGGCATCCTGGGATGCTTTGAAGATCCTTTCAAAGGTGCCATGGGGTGCCATACAATGTTAGTAAGGTGAGGTTTGCAAACCTGATTTATAAGATAAGGCCAGAGATTTCAAATAGAAAACAATAGTTGTAGTCTTTCTGAATTCTTTGCAACAGAAAAAAATGCTTTATTGTTTTTCTGTAGTGAAAAATGAGTGAAAACTAAGAGCTGACATTTCCTAAAGGGTGCCCCAAGTCTATTCAGGGATGTCTCGAGGCTTTCCAGGGGTGGCTTGAGACTAAAAAGGTTGAGGAGCACTGGTATCACATACTGGAAATGGAAATCACCCTTCAGAGGAAAATCTGTCTATGACAATGGGATTATGTAGACAGACACACATATATAGACGTGTCAGTACCTACTCATATAATATGCAGGTCAGTTGTACAGTAGCTTGCTCCTGTAATAATAAACACAGAGCAAAACAAGAGGACATATATAAGGGGGGATCAATTCTGCATTGGAAGAGATGATCTAAGAGGTGTTTTCCATCCCTCATTGCAAAGATGCATGAGCCAGACTGGGCCAAAATGGTAATCTTGAATCACTATTAAGATTCACATTGGAAACTCTGACTCATACAGTTCCCACCTCTGCTTGAGCTTATTGCTGATGTAATTCCTGTAATTGTTGTTGTTAGCTGTATCTCTTTGAAGGATTTTCCTTAAAGGGCTTCACAAAACAAGAAAGAAGAGGAAGAAAATTTTTGTTTGTCTATATTAAATATCAGTATTTCGCATCTGGCGTCTTTTATTCCAGGAGCAAACAAAGTAAGTGCTTGCATTTACTACGGTTGCGTGAATATATGTTTCTGAAGGCATGCTATTATTCAACTAGTCCAAACGGTCCTGGAAAATGCTATTTGATCGACCCATCCGGCAAGTAGCACGAGGAAAGAGTAATTGTACTTTGTGGGTCAGAGTCTTAAGCGGTGAAAAGCAAAGTAACCACTATTTGACCTCAGTGAAACTATGCTGAGTTACTTCTTGAGGATCTGACTTTCCAAGGGCTGCTCTTTTCCAACACACACAAAATGAATGCCCAAACCACTTTACATGCACTGGTGAACAAGGGTCTATAGATCTTGAATGGATTTGGTGGGGACTTGCATGGTGCAGGCGCTAAGGAGCCTAGTCGACAGCCCCAAAGGTACAAGTTGGAGGCCACAGCGGAAGTGCTCGTGGCACAGTCCTGTCAGATTCCAGCAAGTCTGCGAAGTCTGCTGAATGCCTTGTCACAAGGACGTGAAAAAGGAAGGATGCTTTGGTTTGCCTGGTTCATGAACACATCTGGGAACTGGCTGCACCCAGGAGGAGGGCAGCTCACACACCCTTATCCTGGTCATCTGCTTTTGTCTTCAAGTTTGCTGAGCTAAAAAAAGGAGAAGAGCTGGTTGGACTGTTTTGGCCTCAATGAAATTTTGCCGAAATACATCGGTTCAGCAAAACCCATTGTAGAGACTGTGTCAAAACCCTAGGGTGTTGGGTTATTCCCAGAGAAACATCCTGGGTTTGTGTGAACCTCCTGGTCCTCCACTGTGCTGAATGGGTATACCCAGGTTATTCATTTGCCCCCAAACCCCAATTAATCATGGGTACTTTGGGCCCACGGAGTCTTGGAGTCTGTCCCATGGGGCTCCTCCTTACAGGTCAAGACATTTGGCAGCAGGGGAGCAGTGGGAGTCAATACAACCACCCCTCTGCACTGCCAAAATCTCAAACCCTATGCACTGAGTTGCAGTTGGGCCATGACCCTCCCCCTACATGGCTAATTTGGGGCTAGGCCATGCCTTCTTCCTCCTGTGGGGCTGGGCATGGACCCTTCCCCCTTGCCCAGCCAGGTTGGGGGTAGACCATGCCACCCCCCCACCTCAATGCTGGATCAGGGCTGGGCTACCCCCCACCCCTCTGCACAGCTGGATGGGGCCTCATGACACCAGCCCTGGGCACCAGATTGTGTCTATTGGGCAGATCCAGTCTGTGGAGGACTTGGGCACTGAATGAAAAGGACGAGACCCACTGCTCTAGATTGTTTCTTCCTGTAGAGTCACGATAGAGACATTGTAGATTCAGCAACATTTTTGCTAGTGGGTAAATAGGATGCACGCTCAATGGCTTAAACATTTGGGCGCTGGTATACTAGGGCCATGTCCAGGGTTACATCCTTCTTCTGCATGACTGAGAATAAAAAGCTATGCTCTGAATCAGATGGAGCTGGAGTATGGACTGGCATTTCCTAGCCCCAGGCCCTAACCACCAAGGTATATATATATATTGAGACAACATCCAAAGATGGACAATGGCACCATATTGTTTTATGGAAAACTGAAACAATTTCAGTTCAGACTGTTCATTTCAACAGAGTTCCCATCTTCTGGCTAGCTCTATGAATGAGTAGCATACCTGCTGTGGTAGTAGAGAGCCTTGTCTCTCTGGCATTTGTAGTACGGTCTGCAGGTATCATTGTTGGGTTTTCTTTAGCTTAGGCAATATTCTCAGCGTTGTACAAGACCCAACATTTCAAATGTAAGCAAGACATGGCCTTGATTCAAATCCAACAAACTGAGTGTCATTTCACTGAGCCTTGAACCATGCCCGTAGAGCAAACCTGAGTCACTAAGGAGAGAACAGCAGGAATTTGTCAGGGTTTTAATTATTTGTTTATAGGGCTCATCAGAAACGGGGACGCATTTTCCCCCACACATTGCCCAACTGTCTGGCTTTTTTGTCAGCATTTGATGTGAAGCGAACCTGTCCATGCATTAAAAATGTAGAGACTTTTGCTTGACTCTGTTCATATTCAGGTTGCCTCATTCCCATCCGTGGCCATTAGAGCAGTGCGTGTCATGTGCAGAGATTGCTTCAGGTTGGGAAACCCAGGCTAGAATAATAGATGATTAACTAGAGAGCCAGCAGCTTCAAAAGGGGACGCTTCTGAGTGGGAGCAAAACTGATCGGGGAAATGAGTGGAAACTTTGTTTGGATCTGCATAATTCTTGTGCCAGCGCAAGTAAAGAGTGACTGGCTTTTGGAGCCCTTCCAATGCCTCTGTGTGTTTGCTTCAACCATCGTGTGTCTTGCAAAAGATGAAGTGAAGACCACAATTTAAGAATTGTCTTTTTTTTTTTTTAAATTAAAACTTAACAGCATAGACAAGGAATTGCAAACTGTATTTTATTTTCTGGATTTCACTGGGCTCAGGGGGTAAGGAAGTGTCTCTAAGCTGCTGTTTGCACTGTAGGGGCAAAGGGGAAGTCTGGGAAATTAGTGATTAGTTTCATTTATTATTTGTGTTGTTCTCATTGCAGCATCAAGAAGAACTGACTCTTCCCTGCCTTGTGCCCCAGATCCATTTGCACCGGGTGGGTGTAAATATGGCTAGATCAAAGGCAGAGCATGATACTTCAATGATGTAGAGATGTGAGTGACCATTCAGGGGAAGGTGCCAAGCTTGATGTAATACCTCTGGGAATGGTGAGGAGCTCTTGTCTGACTGTACTCAGCAAAAGCCTGTGGCAGTGGTTAATATATGCTACCCTCCATTCAGGACTGGGTCGCTTAGCTGGGCAGACGTGGTGCAGTCTATGTTAGGACCAGACTCTGCAGAGCACCGAGCTCCCTCACCTCTCTTTGAGGTCAACATTTGAGGGCAATTTGAGAAAGCTCAGCATCTCATTAAATACATTGGTTTCTATTTATTAGCAAATCCCCAGGGCTAGGCTACAGGCAGCAAAATAGGTACATGGAATTGGAAGTGAAACTGGCCATGTGCTCTGGTCATTGGAGATGCCATTGTAATAACTATGTAATGACTACACCGTTTTCTAGCCTTCCTGTCCCCTTCTTCCCAGTAGGGGCAATGGTTATGGCCCCATTAGAATGACATAAAAGGCTTTTTTGTGGACAGCAAAGGGTCAAAGGGCACGTGTTTGCCCTCACAATTTCAGAGCATTTCATTCATTCAGAGCCTGCTTCATTTCACACTTCTATTGCTTTTAATGGAGCAGCAAAATTTATAGGATCATAGACAATTAGAAAAATCCATCTCTCCAAAACCTGATGAACATTGTCACCGATGTAGAACGACTCGCATTCCACCCAATCAATGCTGAGCGATCACTATATTTACAGCTTATAAAGCACCTGGGTATTCTTCATGATAACTGGAGCCATATAAACATAAGTTATTATTGCCGAACTGGCTCTAATCAGCTGCGGAGTGTTTTATGATATTTGCCTATGAGGTCTGCTCCATCAAATAAATCCTGTTGGGTGGCAGCATTAAGGTTTTTCCTTCTTCAGTGGATAAGGTTTTCGTATTGAATATACCATCTCATTGTTCAGGCCAGGCTGGAATAAGGGTGCTGAATACTTCTAGGTAGGAAACCCAGAATGAAGCCTGCTTTTTTTCAACAGGAGGTGGTTGGGAAATCTTCCATCAGAATGATTTTCTGATGAAAAATGATGGAAAATGTTGGCTTTTTCAAGTTCAGTTTTCCATTTTTTTTCTAGGAAATTTGCAAGGGCTTGATCTGCACTAGATTATTTTGGTTCGAATGGAGCCCAAGCCTCTTGTCTTGAATCAGTTCATTAAAACAGTAAGCTGCATTTTCTTCAGTGCACTGCCTTATGGGAATTGTAAGTTTCACCTCCCATTCGGTGGGAGAGGAAGACGAGGGCTTCAGTAGGAGGACTCACATGACAGTGGTGTCCAGCAGGGGTCAGTGCTCGGTCCAGTACTTTTCAACATCTTTATTAACAATTTGGACGTGGGGGGCGAAGAACTCACTGACCAAGTTCACAGATGACACCAAGGTATGAGGAAGCGTCGTCACGCTTGAAGATAGGTACAGACACAGGCAGACCTAGACAGGCTAGCAAGTTGGGTGGATCAGAACCAGATGAAGTTCAACATTGAGAAATGTCAAGTGCTTTATCTCGGGACGAGCAACCCCCAACACACCTACAGGCTTGGTGGCACCAAACTGACTGGCACCACGAATGAAAGGGACCTGGGGATAATAATAGATCACAGTATGAATATGAGCTGGCAGTGCGATGCTGTAGCCAGGAGGGCAAATAATACCATGGCATGCATCAGTCGATGCAGCTCCAGCAAAGCCAAGGAGGTGACTCTTCCCCTCTACTCAGCACTGGTGAGACCGCAGCTGCAGTACTGCAACCAGTTCTGGGCACCGCAGTTCAACAAGGATGTGGACGAGCTTGAGAGAGTCCAAAAAAGAGACGCCCGTAGGGTCAGAGTCTTGCACAGCAAGCCATGTGAGGAAAGGCTGAGGGAGTTGGGACTCTTCAGCCTGATGAAAAGAGCAGCTTACTGCTACACGAGGGGAGCACATCAAGGGCTTGGAGAGCAACTGTTCATCAGGGCGTCCGAGGGGAAAACCAGGAGTAATGGCCACAAGCTCCTGGAAGACCGATTCAGGCTTAACACTAGGAAAAACTTCTTCAGTCAGGTTGTCCAGACTGTGGAATAAGCTCCCTCCAGAGGTGGTGCAATTGCCTACCCTGGAGATCTTCAAGAGGAGACTGGACGACTGTCTCCTTGCTGAGGTCCCCTGATCCCCAGGTCTTTCCTGCTTGGTGCAGGGGCTGGACTCGATGATCGTCCAAGGTCCCTTCTGGCCCTACAATCTATGGAGCTACGAAGTGCCACCACATTCCAATCCCAATCCCCAATTTATTAAAACAATTTCTTCTCTAATTTACTGCCTCTTTATTTATTTTACTTCTTTTTATTTGATCCTTCAGTGGCTGACTGCCTTCATTTCACCACCCGTCCCCCATCCCAATTTCCTTCACACCTCCCATGTCATTACCCATGCCCATCCCATTAACTCTCTGCCTCCCGGCTTCATGGTCCTGCCGCCACAACTCACCTCTTACCCACCCCGACCTACGGTCCTGGCTCGCCAGCTCTTTAATGGCAACTCACAGCTGTAGCTTCTAGTC
>JAGPOW010001296.1:134674501-134714297 GCA_030014935.1 Caiman crocodilus
GTTTCAGGCTGGGCATAAGGAAGAACTTCTTTACTGTCCGAGCCCCCAAGGTTTGGAGTAGACTGCCGCCGGAGGTGGTTCAAACACCTACTTTGAATGCCTTCAAGAGACATTTGGATGCTTATCTTGCTGGGATCCTATGACCCCTGCTGACTTCCTGCCCCTGGGGCAGGGGGCTGGACTTGATGATCTTCCAAGGTCTCTTCTAGCCCTAGTGTCTGTGAATCTATGAATCTATGAAAGTCACAGCTGTGCAAGTCGGTGACAGTCAGAGACGGCTTTTAGCCTGAAGGTGTGACTGATCTGAACTTGAGCTAGCATTAACACTGATCAACACTGGAGTAGCTTGAAGTGCAGCATATAACAAGGCCCTTATATAAGTGCACCACATCATGGGATCCATCCATCCATATATACATGGGTCTACATGTCTTACGGAAGACGTCGTTTGGCTGGGAAGTCCTGTCCATAGGGGACACTGGGAGTCTCAGGCTTGTGAGCTACAGGTTTTGAACAGCAGTGAGCTAGTGTGGGGAAATACAGTTGGCTGTTGAAATAAATCCATGCAGCGCACGCTGAAACAAAACAAGACAACATCCGAACCGTCAAAATGTTTCATTCCTGTGGCAAATGCTGAAACAAAATGTTTTGACATTTCCAAAGTGAAGTTTTTCGGGATGTCTGTTCTGCAAGAAAGTTTCATTTTGGTGTGCGTCCTTATTTGTGACAAAAGCACAAATGTTGAAAAGTCAGAATTTTCCGGGGGGGTGAAAATTCAGATTTTTGCCCAATTCTGTCTTTACTCATTTATGCAGGAGTGTTACCCTTTTGCTCCCTGATAATTGAAAATAGATTTCCTTTGCCTATAACACTTCCAGCTAGAACTCATTTCTTCCTGCTCCAAAAATGTACGTGCCTAGCTGTGTAACCCAAAGAAAATCCCTTTTAGCTATTGACAGGATAGCTCCTATGACACATAGACAATGCCACCCAGTAGAAGTTAGCGTTATGTATATACAGTAGCTGCTTCGTTACAACATTTTAATCTTTTTTCAATATTTTCCCCCCTTCTACGGGCTCCTCTTTTCTTCATGTACCAAGAAAAAAGGAATAAATTTACTCTGTGTCACTTCCAGCTTGACAGGTCATCGTCCCTATTTTACATCTTAAGCGTCTTGAATAACAAATTCAAGCTTTGCTTTGGGTCAGTTTAGAGCACTCTGAGCCATTTCCCTTCGCTCGCAAAACACTAAATTACCACACAGCAGCGTTAAGTCATTTGCTGTTGTCCTAAAATAATAACAACACTGCTAATATTGTCATGTTGCTAATAGAGACGTTTTCTGGGGGTGAAATACTTCATCTTTGTCACCCTTGATCTATCAGATCATTCATTCCTCGCGGGCTCCAGATTGCTGTGTATTCATTTTTTCTCTGATGCAGGCCTGAACCCTAACCTCCCTTTAAAATAGTAGTGAAGATAAACAAGAAGCCTGCAGCACACTATATTTTTTTTATATCAAAGAACCAAAGGAAATAGTCATGCAAAAGACCTATTCCTCCTTTTATTGTGCTTTCGCTAATAAAAGCTCCTGGATGTCTATATCTAGTCTATAATAAAAGACTGATTGGAATTGCATATACCACCACTCCCGACTCTCACTTATTTAGTAAAGAGGTTGTCGACCTATGACACAAGGGCTGGATCTGGCCCACGAAGAGATTGGATCCTGCCCGCGGCGGGTGGTGCTGGTCGTATGTGGCAGTGGATGCACCCCCCACACTGTGCAACGCATCCTTCTGCCTTGGGCAGTTAATCGTGTCTGCCGTATCCAGCATTTCTGCCACAGAGTCCTCTGTCACCCCTCTGTAGCCAAATTTGTGTCACCAAATGTGTGCCCCCCCCCCCCCATTGCTACTGGGAATAGGAACCGGACTGTACGTAGTCAGCTAGAATCCTATTGGAATGAAGTGTCTTTGTAAATGGAGCATGGTAAAACCCAAATGTGTGTCATGTGTAGAAAAGAAATGAAAGGGAGACGTAAAGGTGCTTTGGGAGTGGGGATCCAGGGACCTGGAGGAAAAGGAGGAGTCATTGCCACAACCACCTGTTGTCAGCTTTTGCCAAATGCAAAGGGCTTATGCCAAGCTGCAGAATTGCGGTTCAAACAGGAGGACCTAACGTCTGTGTGACCCTGGCACACAGCACTACCCGTGTGTCACAACCGAGCGTTGCAATCCTGGGGTGCTTTCCAGCAGGGAGGGCCCCTTTTCACATTTACAAGCCCTTTGCAACCACTGGAATCATTATTTACAAATATTTAATGATATATGATTTAATTATATACAGAACAAGACATAACTAAAGCAGATTCGAATTACAAATTGCTACCAAAATAACTCTAGATACAGTACACAAAAGGAGCACTGGTGGTATGGAGATAGTCACTTGGGTGCCTACGGGGTTCACAAACTGATAACCCCTCAGGTCTGAGATAGGTTAAAGGAGAAGTGCAAACAGTAATTATATGTTGAAGGCACTAATAAATAAATTGCTTAATATTTACAACAGGCGCTATTGAATGCTTCTGATTCAAACACGCTAACCGGAGTTTGCTTCCTCACAAGCAAACTCATGTGCTCCTCTGGCAGCTGCCCGAGGGGTCAGCCCTCTCCTTTCAAAGCCCCGGCTCGAGTCCTGGGGCTGTGAGCGCACCTCCGACCCATCGACACAGCTCCAGCAGACTCCGGGGGGTGGCCTGCACAGCCAGGCAGCGCACACCCTTCTCTCCCTGGGTGGGGAAAAACTCCCCACTTTTAAAGAAACCCTCTCAGCCAATCCTGAGCCTGGGATTTTTGCAGGCTCTCCCTAACCGTCCCTCTCCGATTTCCATTCTTTACCGCTATCAAGATGTCCCTGTCCAGGACAGCTTCATTTTGCCCTGAGTACAAGGCAAAATGATTCCTCCGACCCTGTGCTGAGGATCAGCACCTCTGAACTCGAAGAGTCAGAAGAAGGATGTTTCTTGAAGTCTTATTATTATTTGTACTACCAAAGCATCAGAGACCCTGGTCATGGACTACAAGGGTCCATGGACTACTACTACATGTCACTGTGCCTTCATCTGATATGTAAAAGGAGTATTGATTAAGGGAGTTGTAACTATCCCTTAATTCTGCATCTAAACTTGCAAAAAAGGCCCTGATCCTGGAGAAGCTGTAGTCTTGTCTCTTTAAAGTCAGAAAAATCCTGGGGTTTTGGTAACACACCAGGGTAATTTATACTGGTGTTCATGCCTTGTGTGTCCAGACCCCAAATCAGCAAACCCTCACACATGTAACAGGTAGAAAGAAATCCTTACCCCGCAATGTGCCTGCAAGGTGTCAGTGGAGCCAAGTTTGCTGTAAAATTTTCAAATATGGTTTAGACATTGATAAGAATAAGAAGGCCAAGATCTACGTCTAAAATATCTGAAAATGAAACCAAGCCTTCTCAAAGGTATATATTCCTCATACTCTGGTGTACAGACCAACTATTGGTTGTTAGGAGGAACCTGCACGTAGGACACAGGCTGTTTCATTGCAAGTTTTCTTATACGTCTTCCCGAAACAGCCAGGATTGCTGGAGCCAGGACAACAGACTAGACAAACCACAGATCTTATCTCATCTGACAGTCCTTATGTTATTTGGTGTTAGTAATGCTTTCCCAGGTGAACAGACCCAACAAAGTCAGCAGACGAGTCTATATGAGTAAGCCCTATTCATGTGCGTAAGGGTTTTCAGGATCAGGTCTTGAGATCTCAGTTCCCAACAGCTAAAGGAAAACGGTGTATTGGATTTCATTCTCCCCTTCCCTCAGGTCTTTTTGATTAAGGCTAAGAAAAGCCAGTGTCATAAAGAGGCACCAGCACCATTTAACTTGTGATATCATATTATATAACAATAAGGACCATTTCCTATTCAATAGCTGCGGTGCTATAAGCTGATGTGGCTAGAGTGGCCCTGGGGAGCATGCTGATTCACTAGTTCCCATGAACCTATCCCAGGCCCATTGCTCCATAATTAATAACACACAACAAAAATTCAATTTCATTTTCCCCCATTCTGGGAAAATATATTACTTTAAAGGATTTTATTACCTGCGCCATACATAACGTCATGGAGTGGATGTGATTAAATGTACAGGCGGATTCATCTGTGTTGCCAACACTGCCTGACGTCTCCGACGAAGCATTATCACACGTAAAAGATCCAGAAGGAGACAGGATGAGGATTATGCATAGCAGCATATTCCAAAGCCTTTATTAACTTTTATTGGCTCTGGACTGAGGTAGCTACAGAGTTAAGGGCTGGAGTGCAACAAGGAGATCTTCCTGTGGAGGGGACAGCTTGTAGCAGCCCTGGGCCAGAAGGAGATTAAGGAACTAAGGTGAGATCCTGATTTGATCCACAGTTCCCTCCTTATCATAAAATCATAGAAATTAAGGTCTGGAAGGGACCTTGACAGATCATAGAGTCCAACCTCCCTGTGCTGGGCAGGAATCCTGCTGAGATCAAATGATCCCAGCAAGGTGTCTGTCCAGTTTCCTCCTGAAGACTTCCAAGGTTGGGGACTGCTTCACCTCCTTGGGCAATCTAATCCAGACTCTGGTCTCTCTTATCGTAATGAAGTTCTTCCCTGCATACAACCTGAAACCATCCTCTAACAGTTTATGGCCATTACTCCTTGTCCTCCCCTGGGGCATCCTAGTGAACAGTTTTTCTCCCAGCTCCCACTAATCACCCCTTACATACCCCTTATATACTTGGGCCACCAAATCCCACCTCTGTCTTCTCTTCCCCAGGCTGAACGGTCCCAGATCCCTTAGTCTTTCCTCATCAGGTTTGTCCTCCAGGCCCTTAATCATTCGTGTGGCCCTTCTCTGGATCCTTTCAAGATTCTCCACATCCTTTCTGAAGTGCGGCGCCCAGAACTGGACACAGCACTCCAGCTGGGGTCTCACCAGTGCCAAGTAGAGAAGAAGTATCACTTCCTTACCCCTGCTTGTGTTGCGTTGGCTAATGCATCCCAGCATGGTATTAGCTCTGTTGACTACAGTGTCGCACTGGTGGCTCAAGTTTAGCATGTGATCAACCATAACCCGGAGGTCCCTTTCAGTCCTTGTGCTGGCCAGGCCATTTCCACCTAACCTCTACTCATGTTGCTGGTTAGTTCTTCCCAGATGAAGCACTGCATTTATCCTTATTGAACTGCATCCAGTTCTGCTTTATCCACTTTTCCAGCTTGTCTAGGTCCTCTTGGAACCACAACCTATCTCCTAGTGTGACCGCTCTTCCCCATGACTTTGTATCGTCTGCAAACTTTGCCACAGCATCAGCTGAATCATTAATACGTATGTTGAACAGTCCAGGGCCAAGAGCTGAACCCTGCAGGACATCACTGGCTACCTCCTGCCAAAATGATATGGATCTGCTTACTAAGACTCTCTAGGTTTGACTCCTGAGCCAGTTCCCAACCCACTTGACTGTGGACTCTGCCAGCCCATGAACTCCCAGTTTTTTTATAAGGGCATCATGGGAGACCATATTGAAGGCCTTTTTAAATTCCAAGTATATGATATTAACTGTGTATCCCACATCTAAGCAGTTCATTACTGGATCACAGAAGGAGGTGAGGTTGGTCAGACCTGACCTGCCTGCAACAAAGCCATGTTGGCTATCCTTCAGCATCATGCCTTCTTCCAGTCTCTCACAAATGGACTTCTTGATAATTTTTTCCAAAATTTTATCTTATAAATGGTATTGAGGTCAAACTGACTGGCCTATACTTTCCTGGATCCTCCTTCCTCCTCCTCTTAAAGATTGGCACCATGCATTGTCCCTTTTCCAGTCTCCTGGGATCTCTCCTGAGCACCACAAGTCTTGAAATAACTTTGCCAATGGTCCCACAATGACTGCAGCCAATTCCCTCAGCACTCTTGGGAGTCGTCCATCCAGACCTACCAACATGAAGACATTCAGCCAATGGTCTAAATGCTCCTTCTCCAGTTCGACATTGGCCGCTGGGTGGCTACATATTCTGGCACAGGGATCTGTCAAATGTCCATTTCTCTTCCTTGCTGTAAAATCTTATCCTAGTGGCTTGACCCTCCAGCTTGGGAGATCTGTGTTTGAGGATCTATGGGAGCTTGTAACCTTTGCTAATACAGAGAAACATGGCTAATTACCTGCAGAGATAATTCACTTATGTTCTTATTAGTAAGTGTACTGAATCTCCGCCAGAGTCTTACCGATCGGTACGCAAAACTATGGCTTATTCATCATCTGTTAATCATTAAACATTTTCCAAATGTCGTTGTGTGGGTAAATCACAGATGTAGTTGCTCCTGATAATTAGTCAGGTCAAAAAGGTCCTATGTTCTCCCATAGCACCTCTCAAGCCCGTTGACACTCACAAAGCATTGCATCCTCTTCAGTTTTTCTTGGGTCAATAAGGTCAGGGCTTGGCAACCTATTACAAAGGGCGGGCTGAAGTTATGCAGCTCTGCCCTAAGACTGCTGGTGACCTGGCCACTTCTCTTGCTGTTCCCCTTCCACCACGTGCCACTGAATGTCACCATGGACCAGTGTTTCCCAAAGCTGATGATCACTCTCATGCCCTACCCCCTATGGCTCACCCCCATTGCCAAGCGCTGTCAACTACCAGCATCGGTGGCAACCAACAAAGACGGATTCAGTGGCAAAAGAAAGTGGCAGCTTCAATCGTGGGGTACAGACTCCCCAGCAGCCTCCTTGCTGCATGCTACCCCACAGCAGATCGAGGTTCCAGATCTGCTGAGAACCAGACCAAACCTGGGGTGGATCACATCCCCTCCCTGCCAGCCCAGCCTAAGGACAGTGTGTTGCTAGCCCCCAGCATAAGATGCTTTTGCAACATTTATTGACTTTGGTGATGAGTGCACAGCAAACAGAACAATTTGCTGATTATTTTCCTCCATTTGAATTGTGTCATTTTTATAGTGAGAACTTTTGCTTTTTGTTGTAAGAAATGTTTACCTCTAGCATTACACGGGGCTCAGACAGCAAGCTGGAGTGTGCAATTTGCACTCTGCATTTTTATAATGTACCTGTTCCCTCCTTACAAAGGGCGAAAATCATTCTTTACTGTCTTGACACGGCAGGCAAACCATACTTTATGAAAAATTGAAAATGGCCAACTACTGATTATTAGTCACTCAAGAATAATTTGTCACCATTACGAAGCCCCTTGGAGTGCTATTTTATGGTACATACCACAAGGCCAGGCAAATATTACATACCTGTTTGTGTTCTCTGGGCTAGTGGAAATGGGTGTGACATATGGGAAATTTAATTAATATTGCTGCTTGTTTTTAAAAACAGGGAGATCAAAAGGGCCTTCTGTTGACATAAAGTTATTGTCAGCTCTAGTATAATTACCCAATTAAAGATGTGCTAATGAACCTTGCAGCTGAAACGCTTGGGGGGGAAAAGGGGATGTCACTCTGAGCCAGACTTTTGTTTTATCTTAATTCTTTATTGTAATGAGATCACCTGCCATGAAACAGGCCGAGAAGTGCACGCTCCCCCTTTTCCCCCCACCCTCCACGGGGCTGTGATCATGAAAGCACCTCGGGAACAAAGGCATCAGTGATGTGTTCAGGTGGGATAGCTCCCAGCCTGGCAGCCTCAAAAAGACCTTAAATTGGTAGGGAGGGTTATATTCTTGCTTCCCACTGACAATGGGTAATCTCCCTTGGGAGGTCTAAACAGAAGTCTTTCCCTCCGGGGATACAAATGATAATCAGTAGTGACAGAGTGGCTGATGTTTTTGCAGAACTGGGCAAGCATTAATACATGTGTCCTTATTACTACCCCATGCCCCTCACATAAACTTCTCCTCACTTTGGAGGTGAGGAAAGCAAGACACAAAGAAATGAAGCAAGATCTTTTTGGTAATATCTTATACTAAACCCACTGTATAGCTGGGAGAGGCACTAGGGCACACAAAAAGGCCCTGCCTCAATGGTAAAGGCAAAACCTGGCAATGCTTGTGTACCCTCACCACAGTCAAGAAGCCCCAATAAAACAACAATGTTGATGGATCAATGCAAGATAATATGATGCTAATTAAACATTGCTTCTCTCATATTCCTTGGGCCATCATGGATACAAGGCCACTCCTACCATAGTACAGGGGGGAAAAG
Source organism: Caiman crocodilus (assembly GCA_030014935.1). Taxonomy (NCBI): domain Eukaryota; kingdom Metazoa; phylum Chordata; order Crocodylia; family Alligatoridae; genus Caiman; species Caiman crocodilus. Next base: position 134,682,728 of record JAGPOW010001296.1, read on the forward strand.
GGCATACTCCTATGGCCATAATAGAAATCTAGAAAAGATCCTTATTTATAATTCTCCAGGTAGGGCTACGCTGTCTCCACGGGGATAACACCCAGTGTACAGCATGGGCGACTGGTGCCTCCTGAGTCTGGCAGGGCACCCACAGTGTTGGCGGTGGGGATGGGGTGGGCGAGCACCGGGACAAGATGCTGGTGGTGGTGGGGACAGGGCTGGCGAGTGCCCACAGCAGCTGCGGGTGGTTTTGGTAGTGGGGGACGGCCCTGTCACTGGGTAGGGGGGGCACATGCCCCCTGTGCCTCCACTACCAGTTGCCTATAATGTAGAGGACACCTGAGATGGAGAGTCTGAGAGCCCCACAGAGTGCATGCTGGGCAGCTGCTCCATGACATCCCTTGGTATTTGATGTGTAAGGAGTAGCAGCAAGTAGTGGGGACATACATTCACAGCAGTGCTACTTAGCATGGTCAGAGGCAGTGTAGAGAGGCCTTCAGATCCCCAACTCCTAGGGTCAGATGCGTACATAAGCACATGTCTAGGGGCCTGAGCTGCAGAGGGGCCCCATCCTTCCCTCTGTGGTGAAGCAATGACCCTGTCCGCCTCCCTTCCCTTCTCTTCCCCTCCCCTCTGCTGGCCTCACCGCCATGGCGAGTGCTTCCTAGCCTCGGCTCCGAGCCAGCATTGCCAACTCTGCTTATAATAAGTGAAACTCTGGGTTTGATTTTTTAAAATGTTTTTTAGAGTCACGGGTTGCATTTTTTTGGGCTTCTTTTATTTAAAGGTTGCTTATTTGGGGCTTTTTTATAATACAGAGGTTCCCAAACTGTGGTTACAGAAACAAGATGGGGGTTGCAGAAGGGCCTGGCCTGGCCAGCACGCAGCTTTTGGGAGGGGCTGTGCACCATGGGGGAGTGGGGGAGTATGTAGTGGGTCTCCACACCCACACCCTGCCCCTGCAACCCCTTCCCACATACCCTATAGCCCCCCAAAAACACCTCTCACCCCTGCTCCCCCCTCTTTGAAATGTGTTGGGCTTTTTTGGGGCTTGTTTTTAAAGGCAGCGATACTTTTCTTTCTTGCAAGACTTGGCAACATGGCTCAGAGCCCTGTTCCCTGTGGCAGTGCCAGGGTGGGGAAGTGAGTCTCGACCAGCCCAGAGCTCACAAGTTTGTTTGCCTGGGGCCCACTAAAGGGTTAATCTGGCCCTGTTAGCTCCCCCTGGACTGTATATAAGGCAGAGGGTAGTGAGATCCTTTGGTGCCCTGGGAAGAGTGGGCATGGGGTGGGGGTATGGGGATATTATGCTGAAATAGCGGAACTGTATATCTATCTATCTATCTATCTATCTATCTATCTATCTATCTATCTATCTATCCATAAGGCCTGCTGGCCAGGCTGTGAGTGTTCGCATCTCCACTGCTACTGCCCCACGAGGCCCCCCAGAACCGCAGGTGCCGGCCACAGCCCCCCCTTTCCCACTCGGAGCAATTTGCTGCATGCTGGAGTACACACGCAGGGGTGTGCCCAGAGACAAATAGCAGCGGTACAAATATGTGCCACTGGTATTTGTCTCCTGGGGAACGTGTGCCCTTGCACATGCGTGCTCATGGGCACATGCCCTTAGAGAACAATATATGCCTACACAGACAGATTGGAATCGCACACCTCCTCCATAAGGGATAAGAAATACAATACAAAGGAGGGCAGCTTTTTTAATTCCTTAACATTTCCATGTGTATAACAAAGGGATTTGCTTCAGTCCTTGTTGCAGCTGAAGCTAGATTTCAATAAAGAGTTCAAAGAAGACAAAATGAATAAGATCAAATGATAAATCAAAACAAGAGTAAGACAAAAGTCTGAAGGATACAGTACTGACAACAATTTGATAACTTTCTTCTGTGATCATCTTTCTTACACAAAAAAAAAAACCTCCAGCATCAGCTAAGAAATATTTCTCAAATGTGTGTGTGAATGGCATGAAAATTACAGATTGAGCATTTTTTACCGGCTATTCTTATAACCAAGGCTTTGGGTTATTGGAATTTTAACCAGCATGTTTATCATTCTAATGGCTGATTAATACTCATATACATATAAAACCAGCTGAAAATTGGCTGAACATAGAAAAGACCCAATTCCTAGCAAAGCAGCTTATTATTAGATTATACCAGATAATAGACTGTCCAAGAGTATGTCGCAGCTACAGAATATTGGGCACATCAATCTTTCTGTCTATAAGCAGCCGATGTCTGTGCAAAACGAAGAAAAGCATAACAAAAATCCCCCCAAATTACCAAATAAATATAACGATTAAAAACTAAGCCATCATAATGAAGACAGTAGAGGTAATCCACATTTGCACTGTCAGATGCTCAACCAACTCAAAGCCGAGGAAAGAATAAAAACATAAACCTGCTTCAGATGGGTCCATTAACATGCAGCGCTAAGCCGAGTCAAAACTTTTTCTATGACCAGTGGTAGATAAAGGCTTGATATCATATTGCTTTAGTAGGCATGCAGCTCGCATGACTGTAGTATGTAACCACTGTGATAGCAGGAAGCATCTATGTACCCCCAAATGTCCATGGGTGAACCCCAGGCCTTTGAAGCTCCACCATCTAAACCAGTGTCCATCCTTTAGACCAGCAGTCAGACATATTTTTTGGTGCCAGGCTACAATGACTCAATTCAGGTCCAAGGTGGGCTGGTGTTAGGACAATACTGCTGCTGCCGCTGCTGCTACTTCTCCCTGCCAAGCAGCCATAGCGTAGGTGAAGGCCCCTGCCAGCAACACAGGCGAAGTCCCCCAGCTCCAACAGCTCTGTGGGCCATTATTTGCCAATCCCTGCACTATCTATTCAACCTTGTAGATGCCCTTTTGTTCTTGCTTTCCATGAATTGCCTAACGAAGTCACTGACGAGTCAAACCTTACACAGACCCCATGCTTATTAGAGGAAATAGTCATAGAAGTGGCATGCTGTATCTGTAAGACTAAGTCATGGCACTCATGACAAATGATGTTCAGCCAATCAGAGAATATAGTGGCCTGCCGTGTGGCTTTTTGTATCCAACCAAAACTAGCAGTGAAGGCTAAAGATTATAATTGCCCATGAATGATTAATGGAAAAATTATCGTGGAAAAGCAGTTGGAGCTCCCTTGGCCACCCCCCCACCAAATGTTCCTAAAATATAGGAAGCATCTTGTAGATAACTTAAAAACAGCCAAAGACCTTAAATTAATCGAATAATTAGTTTGTTCATTTGGCACCAATGTTTTGCCGCACTACAAACCCGACCACAGCAGATACCAGGCTTCTCCATTTCCAGGCCCAAGCCCTGCTTGCTGGATCAGTTCTTGGACAAGAGCCCACCAAGAAAAACACAGGATGATGTTTGGAGGTGGCAGTGCTCCTCAGTCACTAGGGCACCCTCTCTTCCTTCTACACTGGTAACAAATCTATTTTGTCGGCATGGTACGAGGGAATTTGAAGCAACGATGTTCCAGGTGAGAGCTCAAACCAGCCACCTGACACTCTCTCATCAGTGAACGATTGGTCTGACTTTTTGGTAAAGGGCTGGGGTGAGGGCAGCTTCATTAACTTTTTTCCATCCTAATTTCAACGAGAAAGATGCGCAAATCTGTTGCAAAACATTTCCGCCGCCGTGGACATGCCCATCACTGACTTCAGCGTGGATGAACTTGGCAACGCTTTAAAAACTGACGCGAATGCAAAATTGCAAAACAAGAAATTATCCACAGACTGGATTGCATTGAGTACGGTCTAAACCAAGGGAGGTGGTGCTCTCCCCTACCTTGGGGGTCTTCAAGAGGAGGCGGTGGAGGCTGAGGAGGAGAAAGAGTCTATATAAGCATCTGGCTGAGGTCATCTGACCCCAGCGCTCTTTCCTGCCCCGGTCAGGGGGTTGGACTTGATGATCTGTTGAGGTCCCTTTTGACCCTAGCATCCATGAAAAACCAGTCGTACCCAAACATTTTCTCCCTCACGCTGGAAGGATGCTGTTCTATCTATCCGCAGGCTGGATTCAGGTAGTGGGCCCAATTTGGTACCCAGGGTGGTGAGGTGGGGCCCAATCTGGCTGTGAGGCTGGGATGGAAGGAGGTGCTGTCTGGGCCTGATGCATGCATGCATGGGGAAGAGGGCATGGGCTGGCCATGCTCTGGTTGTGCGGGAGTGGGGAAAGGAGGGGCAGGGGCATGACCTAGCCATGATCCAGGTGGGAGGGGTGGAAAAGCGGGCATGGCTTGGTCTCCAACCAGCTTTGCAGGGCTTGTGGAGAGAGGTGGCCATATTACTTGCCATGCTCATCTGCCACCAAATTTTCTCACCTGCTCATGGCTGGCTGGGGCACACTGTGCCATGTGTCTCAGTGCGGGGGCTCTGCAGTGAAGCCCTGGGTTGCCTGCTCCCCTATCTACACATGCCACTTGCCAGCTGACTGGGCACAGGGTGCCTCAGTGCAGGGGCTACCTGCTGGCTACCCTGTACTGAGACACCCTGTGCCCCAGCCAGCCCCCCCCGCAGCACATGCAGCAGCGGGACAATGTGTTCTGCTGCAAAGTGCATGGCTATGAAAAGATTAACGTGCAACTTGTGAGTTGTGTGGCTCCACAACAAGTTTTGCAGTGCCACAAATTGCCCGTGCCTGCACATCTGGATCCGGCCACTGAATTCAACCAGAAATAAACTTGTTCGCCTATCGCGTTTACAAATCCTGATTCAAAGTCACTGAGGCCATTGGGAATCTCTACATGGACTGTCATAGGGTTAGAGCAGGGGTGGGCAATTATTTCAAGCAGAGGGCCGCTTACTGAGTTTTGGCAAGCCATCGAGGGCCACATGACAGGCAGCCAGGGGCAAATCAATATTAATTTTTTAGATTTTTTAGGGGCCCCACAGGCCAGATAGAATGGCCTGGTGGGCTGCATCTGGCCCACAGGCTGCATTTTCCCCCACCCCAGGTTACAGTAAACCTAGTCTTCAAAGTTAAGATAAGAAAAAATGGTACTATGCATCTGCTAGCTATTCCAGGCAAGGGATGTATCTCACGTGCCTACAACTAGCATAGTGATGCAAACAGAGTAATGAAAATCATTTCTAAAGCAATCTGTACTCATCTCCACCTAATGGTTACCAAGGTGAGAACCATCTTGCAAACTTTTCATTTCCAATGGGTATTTTTAGAATAGTGCTGGAGTCAACCATCTTGCTGAAACATTTATAGACTGTCTAACACGGCGTAAAAAAACCCAACCCTCCTGTTTTTTGTTTCAGCCTTGACAGGAAATTCAATCCCAGGAAAAATGTTCTAAAGCAGCATCTATGAGCTAAAGCCCCAAATCCAGGAGGCCAGTGATAAAATGTGACAGGCAGGGGCACTTTTCTGTTTGTTGGTTAGATCAGTTCTCCTGCTCAAGATCCCCTTGTGATTTATGGGATCATCTGAGATCTCTTGCCTATGTGCAATGATACATTACAGTTGTAGGAAAGCATGGATGCCCCACAGTTTTCAGTGTGCTAGGTGTGGTAGCAAAACAGTTGCTAACCCAGAATCAACTGAGGTGGGTAGGAGCATTTCCACTTGCTTTACTGGACTTGAGATCAGACCTGTATAAGGGAAAATGATCCCTTCACTAGAGCTGCTCACAACAGATACAGCTAAAACAGGAGAGCGACATTGCTCAGGAAAGGAAGACGCAGGATGTAAGAGTTACACTCCTGGCTCTGCCACAGATTTGCCTTTGTCAAGTCATTTAACCTCCTTCTGACTCAGGAAGGCTCTAATACCTGTCCCGTCTGCAGTGTGGTCAAAATAACCGGGTTATTATATGTAATATTATAACTATATATAATAAACCCTTCCTTTCTAATTTGGGGAATAAATGTGAATCAAAGTTTTCCTGAAAAAGGAACGAAAACGGGCTGATTTTTAACTGCTCAGTTTACCTGCAGCATCAGACCGCGGCCATGTGAATCTGCTTACGAAGCTCCATAGATGCATAATTCCCCACTCCCGTGGCTAGCGAACGTCTCCATGCCCAGCCGCTCCTGTGCAATAGATACGGGGCTGCCATAAATGCTGCATCCAAATTAAGAGCTTTAGCCACAACAGCGCAGAGATAGCAGAAGCAGCGTGAGCTAAAAAGGAAGCAAATACAGTTCTAACGCCTGTGGTGATAGAAAGGAGCTGTTTTATACTTGCGATCTCATAACATACCCATATGATTTCACTGCACTTCTAATTTTAGTACCCTCTTTTTTCAACACCTAGTAAAACTAATGGATGCAGGCTAGCCTGGCGGATGAGTAAATGGTGTATTAATGTAGAATCAATGTGGTGATATATGATTTTTCTCGACTGAGTGACTGCAGAGAGCTCTCACACAAGTGTTTAATGTAGATTCAGGAGCAATGCTGTCATTCTACACGGCTCGGAGACATATTTAAATGCCCAGTTATTTTACTTTCTGGCAGGGTAAAGCCCCTTTGAAGTTCAAGTAATAACCATGTTGGGTGGGATTTTCATCAGGCTTAAGAGGGTGCATGGCGTTTGGGTCTCCAATTCCCTTTGGCTCCATTGAAAAGCTCAAGTCAATGTCTTTTGATGTTACAATCCAGCACTCTAATCCTGACCCTGATGTTTGAAATTTGTCCTCAGCTCTCCCTTGTGTGCGATGCAGCTAATATTTACCTTGCAGAGATGGGCTAAGCATTAATGAGTTAAGACCGCCTCCACAGAGGGATGGGAGGATGGGTCTAGCCACGCTGAATTTGTAGATGCCCTGCTGCCTCAAGTGCGATCCACTGCTCTGAATCAGGCACCTAAGCTCACCAGATAATGCATGAGATTTCAAAGTCTGAGGATGGGATTCAAAACAGCAGCAGGACAGCTAAATAAGCCAACGGGAAATGGAAGACGTGTGTCTGAAACCCCACCTTTCTCGTGGACTTAAGTACCCACTGCAGGGCTAAGGGAGATGGCTATTGCAAGTGTGATTCAGAGCCCAAAAACACTCCTGGCTGCTCAGTGCAAAAAGGGGAGACCTGGGTTTCAGGCTCTCCTTTGCCTGAGGGGGGGTCCAATCCACATCTGCCATCTCCTGGAAGAGGGCCCTAGGCACCAGGATAGGTTATGTCCTGTTGAAGCAGAGCAATACCTTTGGCTATACTGTGTATGTGCATTAAGGTCTGAGCTGGAGGCCCGGTCAGCATGGGCTCCTGCTGGAGCAGAGGCAGGGTTTGAGCACGGCTGCTTTGACCTTCCCTTCCCTTCCCTCCCCGTCCCGGCAAAGGAAGGAGGGAACGAGTGGCAGAGTGGCAGTAGCAGCACTCGCCTTCTAGGCATAGTTACGGTGACGTTCTGCTCTGGGTATTTCTCATGCTTCTGGGCTTGCTGGTCCATCCTCCCACCCCCATCTCACACCCACCCCTTCCCCTGACCCCTCTCCCTTTCTACTACATGTGTCAGGGTGTTTTTAAGCCTTCCTTAAAGGCACTGGATGTTGGCTGAAACCAAGGCTGGGGACTTTGACTGGGATGTTCTAGATGTTCCTGGCTCAAGGGTCTTGTCCCCCTGCTCAGGGTCTGACTGGTCACCATATTTGGGGTCAGGAAGGAATTTTACCCCATGGTCAGATTGGCATGGCTTGTGGGGTTTTTTGCCTTCCTCTGTAGTAGGCGGTACGGGCCTCTTCTTGATATCACTCGAGCATTTATTAATAACTTCTTATGGAAGCAGGACGTGATTTCCCTGCTTTATCTGTTGCAGGTTAGGCTGATACGTCTTGTGTTGTGTCAGGATGAACTGTGGTTTTACGAAGAGTTTAGATGATGGATTTATATAGGACGGCTTGGATAGGGGTGGTCTTGCCTCAGGACAAGATGACCTCTAGAGGGCTCTTCTAGAGGTCCTTCTCTTTGAGTCAGTGATCATGAGGCCTTGAATAGCCATGTGGATGCTCTTTGCACTCATGCTATGGAGGAGATGCTCCACAGGTGGCAAGGGGAGGTGATGGAGAGAAGTATGGCACTGGATGGAGCAGTAAAAATAAGCTGGCAACCAGAGCATGACTGAGGAGAAGCTTTTAAGCTCATGGCTGTGTGAGCTGCAGAGGGAACAGGTGAATAACTCTGGGGTCCTTGTAGCTGTGAGGGCTGGATTGGGTTAGGGTTAAGGTTAGGGTTAGGGTTTGGAGAGGGCAGAGAACTTTTTTGCTCCAAGAAATGCTTTTAATAGAGCGGAGCGGTCTCTTCTGCCTGCTGGGAACTTTGGGGCACTTGTTCTCTCCAACGTGAGATAAAGTCCCTCTCTCAGGAAGCTAGTCAGGCCCATGGACAACCCGGGGGGCTGGCGACTAGAGTCACAGAGTGCGGAGGAATCAGGGTTCCCTTCTTCCCTGCTCTCAGAGAACAGACAAGGCCCTGGGGGACCTACAAGCATGAGCTTGGGGGGACTTTGTGAGAGTCGGAAATGGGGAAGAGGCCCAGAGAGGTTGAATGACCTTTCCAAGCTTACAGAATAGGCCAGTGGTAGAGGTGGAAATAGGACTCACGTCTCCTGCAAGATCTGCACGAGCCAGCCGTTTTGTCATATCTGCCACAAGGTGAGCCCCGCACCCTCTGCAGTGCCACTCTGATACCCGTCCCCTGTCCAATCTGCTTTCTGCTCCCTCTCTCCATATTCCTTCCCCAGACTCCTGCGTGCCACACAGAGGCTTCCCGTGTCACTTGTGGCAGGCTTGCCATGGGTCGCCCCCCACCCCTGTCCTAGACCACACACTCTAGCCCTCCAAAATGTATTTCTACATCTAAACATTGCCTATTTTATGTGTATAAATATACAAACACACAATATTGGAGTCTATTTCAGCTGACTCGCTTTGCATGTATAACAGGCAGTTGCCTTCGCTTGTCAAAATTTTCTATATTGAAAATTACTGGCTTGAATAAGGGCTCAATAGGGGACAAATATGAGTGTTGGTCGTAAGTGCAATAAATTAAATTGTACATTACAGGTAATCAGGAGCATCTGTCATCAGAGAATATGTATTGCTGCAGTGATGAATGCAGGCATAAATATAGGTAATGTAGATCCATTGAAGCTGGAGAGGAAAACGGTCCTTTGCATCACCCACTATGTTTCCTAACTGATGCAGGGCTGCTCCGTACTCTACACTGCCTAGTGTTTCATCCGGTTTAGTTTGAAGACACCCCATGTACTGGGGTATCTACAGCCTTTTACGTCTCCCTGTCAGGAAGGACTGGACATTTCTAGTCCATGATGCCTAGCTGTAGTCTTATAGGACACAGTAAGATCACACTTCACCACAAGCAGACCAGGCCTCTTCCACCATCCAGCCTGTCGGGTTTTACAATACCACACCTTCCCAAGTTGAGGGGAGGCCGAATCCAGTAGCACGGTACTCAAATTCAACACCATGCTCTAGTTCCAGTGGCTTCTGAGCCATATAGGAACACATGGGCGGTCAGAGCGGTAGTCCATCCAGTCAATATTCCCCTTCCCATAATGCACTCCCATTAAAATACAAGAAACCGTGGAGTAGGCAGCTATGGGATAATCAACCCATACGGAAGTTCCTGATCATGGTCAGCCACAAGCTGGCTGATGGTTTGAAACAGGTGACTGATTTGCTTTACCTACTAAATGTTCATTTCAAATCATAGGTAGCATGGGAACCCATAATACTTAATAAATTTCCCCCACCCCCCTTTTATTTTTTTTTTGGCAGTCACAAACCACTGACGGTGGATACTGGATTCTCTTCCTATCACTCTTCAGGCTGCAGTCAGGTCTGTGATGAAGCGCTTTCCTGTCTCAGACAGTTAAATCAGAATTAGCTGATGTAAATCCATCGGAGCTGCATCAATGTCTCTCAGCTGCAATGCAGACATATCATAGGTGAAGACCGTCCAAATTCTAAGCCCCTGGGGGGCACATGCTTGGGGGCCGCACCAGCATGGGCTGCGTCCTGCATGGGGCGCATCTAATGAATAGTCAGGCACCTAACCCTGACTACTGAACTAAGCAATCTCCCCACTCCTTGCTGCTGCACTGCGTGGGTGCAATTCCCTCCTTCCTGCTGCAATGCATGAGCATGCAGGTGGTGCCCCACAGCTGCATTGAGTCCTCCGGGTAGCCCTGATCCCTCTCTCCACTTCTCATGTGGCCTGGACTCACCCTCAGCCCCTCAGGTTGTCTCACTGCCTCATCCCCCTGGGGCAGAGGCAAGAAGCAGCTGCTGGAGAAGCTCGGAGAAGCTCAGGGACTCCAGCTGCTATTGCAGCCAGAGCGATGCAGAGCCAGGTGAGAACCCAGGGGCCTGAATTTAACCCTTTATGGGCCACACATGGCCAGGGGAGGTTGGACAGCCGTGCCACTGGTTATGGCCTGGTGACACTTGTTCCCAGTTTTCCTCCTTCCACTGCATAGTTGATTTTCTATTATTTTTCTCTAGTAAAATGTCATGTCATTATTTCTTGCCCGTGTTCCTAGGTTCCCTGTGTACCAATTCTCGGCCCTTGCTGGCGTTTGCAACTCTTCTCGACTTGATGTTATCCAGACATTTTAATTCTCTTGAATACTAACACGGAGGAGACTGGATTTACTTGCCCCCGCCAGGCACTTCCTTTCAATCCTTTTGCTTGCCTAAAAGCCACTGCCCTGTGCTTACAACCTTGTCATGGTGCCATGCCTCTGCCTCACCCCTTTAGACAAGCTTGTTCAAGTAAGATTTCAGGAGAGACGGTACAAAACGCTGTTCGCAACTGTGTCACTATAGATAGATGCCTATACATCCAGATACGCGATGTGCTATAACAGCCATGGGTATTCCCACAGAGGCTGCATGTCTCAAGGGAAAGTCTGTCTATGGCAGCAAAACAAGCTGGAGTTGAGCTGGGGCTCAGATGGAAGCTGAAAACTGTGAACTAATTAGTTAATTGGCTAACAGCCTGCAACAGGCCTCATCTTCCTCATGCCACTTTACACCCCCTGGCAGTCAGCTGCGGCCTATTAGCTGACTCCAATAGCTCACCTCCCTTGTTTGTCCTGCCATGCCTTTGTGGGTAATTGGTATCTATTTTGGAGGCAGCCCTCAGTCTAAGGCAAAGCAACACCAGGTCCCTCTTCCCACTCTGGTCATCATGGAGTGCTCTCCCTTGGCCCAGTGCTTATGACCTTACTTGCCCACCAGTTGAGTCCACCCACATTCAGGCTCCTGACCCAACTGAGGATGTCCTCCTTGAGTCTCTTACTGTAGCCCAATGTGGTAATTAGCTCTGCACCAGTCTTGCTCCATCTTGTTGACTTCTCTCCTCCCCTCTTGGCCTACTTACAGTAACCCACCGCCTCCCTCGCCGATAGCTCTGCTATACAACTCAACAAACAGATCAGTCCTGGGGGCTGGTGGTAGCCTGCTCATGCAAAGGTCCGGAAAGCCTTCAAGATGCACTTCCTTCTCACACAGGGCTAGAAGCCCTCAAAATCCAGGCACTAAACAAACTTAAACAAGCAACTCAACTTAGTAGCAACAATAAGAGTTTTTTCTTTAAGCCTGCCCCTTTCTAAATAGCCCATTCCCCAGCTACAGCCCACTGCAGGTTTCACTTAGAGTTTGTAGTCCCTGAGCTCTTTCCCAGGAGCTGCTCACAGTGCTCTAGTAGGGCCAGTCTCTTTCCTGCTGTGAAGCTGAGTTTGTGTGTCTTAGGCCTGCCTCTTTTGGTCCCTGTGAAAAAAAATCTGTCTAAAAGGTCCCGTGTCCCTTTTCCTTAGTAATGAGTTAAGCACCCCTATTAAACATCCTCTCTGCTGCATTGGCCTGTCTCAGCACATCCATTGATCACGACACACACAAAAAGGTGCTTTTGCAAATCAGTGAATGGTCTTTACCACTTTGTTAGCGTCACTGAAATGTTTCTGAGTCCATTCATCTTGGCATAAACGAGGAGTAATTCCACTGACATCAAAGAAGTAATGTTGGCACACGTTCAGCTTGAGAGAAATCAGAACCGTACCCTACTTCCCCGTTCTGCTATTCTTTTCATGTCATTTATCATTCGGATAGCAAACCCAGGAAAGACAGTTTCTTTCACCCATTCAAACACAGGAAGGGATAATATCCCTATTTTACATCTAAGGAACAGGCTGACCTCGATAGTTTTGCAAGGTGGGCAAATGAAAACCTGATGGCATTCATGGAAACGCAAGGTGCTCCACCGCGGGGGAAAAAAAAATCATACCAGCGATGCTACATTCGCTAGCACTGTGACTGAAAGAGGCTTGGGGGTCATGACTGACCACAAGATGAACATGAGCCACCACTGCGTTACCGCAGCTGGCAAAGCGAACAAAACTCTGGCTTGCATCTGCCGATGCATCTCAAGCAAGACCCAGGATGTCATCCTCCCACTGTACTCTGCTTTGGTGAGGCTGAAGCTGGAGTACTGCATCCGATTTCGGGCTCCACGTTTGAGGAACGAGGTGGAGAACTTGAAAGGGTTCAGAGGAGAGCCACGCGTGTGATCAGAGGTCAAGAGAACAGGCCTTAGGAAGAGAGGCTGCGAGTGATGGGACTCTTCAGTGTGGAGAAGTGCAGTTTCAGGGGTGACCTGGTGGCAGCCTATAAGTATATCAAGGGTGTTCATCAGGATCTGGAGGATGCACCCCAGGGGATGACAAGGTCCAATGGTCACAAACTCCTGCAAGACCATTTTAGGCTGGACATAAGGAAAAACTTCTTTACTGCCCAAGCCCCCAAGGCCTGGAATAGATTCCACCTAGTAGTGGTGCAAGCACCTGCTCTGGATACTTTTAAGAAACACTTGGGTCCTTATCTTGCTGGGATCCTTTGACCCTAGCTGACTTTCCACCCATTGGGAAGTGGGGCTGGACCCAATGGTCTTACGAGGTCCCTTCCAGCCCTAACATCTATGAAATCTATGAACAGACAAAAAGGAAAAGTAAGTTGCTCCTGTTTCCCCAGAAAGTGTGTGGGAAAGCTGCTAGTTGAACTTCAATCACCCTAATGACTCTCAAGCCACTCACCATTTTACCCATAACCCATCTCTTTACCCATTATTGTTTTACCCATAGCCCATATACCCATATCTACCTGTCAGTGAATGTCTCCTTGGTGTCTACCACACCTACTGTGTTAAACTGCTCTCTGCATTTGTTCTTCCCCTTCCTTCCCACATAGTTGCGACAATGAACTCCAGTGCATCGACGGAGAAACCATGCAGGCTTGGGCTCACAAAGTGTTTTCCAAATAGATTATTTTGGATCAAGATTCAGGGACAGAAGAGAAGAGGTTGCAGGAACTTGAAGAAGACTCTGTTCTTTCTGTTAATCTTTACCCACAAATGCCCAGAGACTTCACTATCTTCCCAGCATGCAAACGACTTCAGTCTACTTCCGTGACATTTGAAAGCACTAACAGATGTGGGCCAAACACAGGCATATGCCAAACATTCATAGAATCGTAGAAAATTAGGGTTGGAAGGGAGCTCAGGAAGTCATCTAGTCCAACCTTCTGCTCAGGGTGGGACCCCAACTGGATCATCCCAGCCAAAGCTTTGTTTAGCCAGGTCTTGAAAACCCCCAACGATGGAGAGTCCACAACATCTCTGGGTAACCCGTTCCAGTGTTTTACTACCCACCTAGTAAGGAAAGTCTTCCTAATATCCAACCTCAACTTCCCTTGCTGCAACTTGAGCCCATTGCTCCTTGTTCTGCATCTGCTACCACTGAGAACAGTCCAGCCCCATCCTTTTTCAACCCCCCATCAGGGAGTTAAAGGCTGCTGTTAAATTCCCTCTCAGTCTCGTCTTCTTCAGACTAAATAAGCCCAGTTCCCTCAGCCTTTCCTTACAAGTCAGGTCCCCCAGCCTCCTCACTATTTTTGTTGCCTTCTGCTGGACCGTCTCCACACCAGCTCAGGTTCTGCTATATGAGATCCCCATTTCTGCATCTATCAACTAGCTCCTGTGGCCAACCCTTCCCCCAACATCTTGAAAGATGAAAATGAAAGGACACAACCCTATCCACATTCAGCGTACTTGTCCCTGTTCTCAGCCGCCAAAAACCCCTCTTAGCTTGCCCGCAAGGACAAACACTTTGCTCAAGCTCTGATGGCATACTCTCCATACCTAACAGTATGCTGTGTTGGTAATTACTGGTAATTGCATCAGACATTCAACTCAAGTGAGACAGGTTCATTATATAAGGATCTGTTTGCTTGAGGGTCACAGCTCAGCCATACACACACAGGAGACCCTCACTTATCTGAACTCCATTTATATAAACACTTGGATAATGGGAACTCCCAATGCGGTCACTGGAAATGCAAAAGAAAATGACCCTGTGGATGTATGTAGGGGTTTTGTACTAGGTTTCCTTATAATATGATTACAATGTTTCTGGACTGTCATGCATGGTTCTGTTTGTATAGTTTCCCCCCTTTTTTATATTTTACATTGTAGATGTGTTTTACATTTGAATATTTTACATCTATAAACAGGGGAGCAGGGGTGGTCCTGTGGGTTCAGGTAAGCGAGGATCTTCTGTATATAGAAAAGGTGCAGTCCGTGGTAAACACCGTGAACAAAGGTGGAACTCAAGCTGAGTAGAAGTCTAAGCCTGTCGCTTGAACTGTTTCCTCTGATGGATAGCAATCCCATGGACCGTGGTTTAGTGCAAATATGCACACATTGTTGCACAGGAAATGATGCCAAGTCATGGGGTTATTAAATTGTGGTGATTATTTTTTTTCAGAGTGCTGGTTTCTGCATACTACGGCAACGAGAAGCCAAAGTGCCCGCCCCAAAAGAGGCTGTTGTATAGTCAAATTTTTTGGTGTGATTAAATGAGTGACAATAAGAAGCGGAGCTGCTGGGAAAATGGTATTTTCCATGGAAGGAGTGGAAATAAATGGAAATGGTATTTTCCATGAAATGAGTGGAACATTTCAAGTAAAAAACCCCCCCCCATCAAAACAAAGAACCCCCCAACCCCCCCTGAATCCCCCAACTAAACAAAGAAATGAAAAACATTCATTTCCTAATTTTTGAATGAAAATACATTATTTGCACCTTAACAAAATCCATCTTTTTTTTGGTTTCAGTAAATCAAATGTTTTGAGGAGTTTTCCAACATTTGGCGTCTGGAAAGGGCGACTCTTAACGGCTTAGAAGACAAAGACTGGAAGGATGTCCCATGCTTTGGGGGCATATCATTGACCTATAAAAGATCAGGGAAAATTGTGGAAACTACCACTGGAATTTAGACAGGATTTAGGGTGAGACTCTAAACTGGTGTCGATGGAAAAAAAGAGCGTGGCTTTTACATGAGAACAATAGGTGGGGACCGGGAACCCTGCTACGCTCCAAACTCGCCAACATTTTGTTGCTGGAAAGAATTTTGCTAGGTTACAGAATTGCAAAATCCAAGGGGCAAATTCCTTCCTCGTGTAACATGAGGTATCAGCAAGCAACCCGGGAGATGAACTAGACGTTAGTGCATTTATACTGGCAAAATTATATCAGGTCCACCTTACTGTCCTCACTGAGGTGCAAAGCCCACTGACTTGATGGGTGCACACACAGTTGGGTCTATCACATCTCACTTTGGTATTTTTTAAGAATGCATTTCACTTAAAATGAAACAGCAGCGTTATAACCTGAGCTTTCACGGGCTTGACTGAAGCTGAAGATTTGCCTAGGAGTAGTCTAGCTGGCATGTGAGAGTTGCGGAGCCTGATTTCCAAAGTGCCGAGCGCTCAGCTGTCTAACTGCAGTCAGTGGGAAACGCAGGAACTCAGACTGCGAAAATCAAATTCTTCAAGATTAGATTTCCCATCCGACCAGGCACTGACAGCCAGATTTTAGATGTGCTTCGATGCTAAAAGATGCAGATAGGCGCCTAGTGGGCTTTTCAAAAAGTGCTTAGATACCCAACTCGTGCTGAACTAAATTTGACATAGAGTGTCCCCCTGCCTCTTCTGCAGCCCACTCCATCCTTCCTAAGGAGGTTATAACCAGTGATTTTAATATTCCAATCATGCAAATCTTCCCACAAGGTTTCAATAATGCCAAGGAGGTCGAATTTATGCTCATAAATGAGCAATTCCAATTCCAATCCGTGTTTATTACTCAGGCTCCTAGCATTACTATATAGTCAATTAAAGGATTTCTTCTCTTCACATCCCTTGCTGCCTTGATTAATTTTGTTCTTGACATCTTAATTTTGTGCTAAATAAGGGTTCATTTGTTCCCCCTTTTCACCCTCCTCTTGTCTCTCCTAGCAAATCTAGTCAACCCGCCATCAAGAAGACTGGTTTCTTGTCCACTGAGGTAGAGGCCATCCAAATGATAACAGCCCCTTCTTCTCTGGAGAGAGGCCACCTGGTCCATAAACCCACCTTTTTAGCTAGAGGTTCATTTGGAGAATCTTCTGCCTTTCTTTCATCAGGAGGCAGGACGCAACTCGGAGAAGATTGCTTGGATACCCCTTCTGGACCTTTCCAAGATCCCGCAAGCCATCTATAATATATATGAAGCAGTATTAGTGCAGATATGCAGCATTGCCTGTGGGATGTTGGCCACCGCCATCAGAAGCGATCTAGTTTTTTGCAGTCCCATTTGGTGAAATGGGAGAGCAGCTCGCCGTTCTGTTCTCTCTCCGCTCTTTGCAAAAAGCTCTTCCTAGCCTAGGGATAAGCGGTGTTTCTCTTTGGTGGATAGTTGCGGGCCTGCCTTGGAAGGCTTGTGAATCAGGCCAAACGCAAGGTTTCGTGCATAACTGAATATCTCAGCTTGGTGGCTGAATGGGAAAATGAAAGGGGAAAAAAAATCATTTGGGGACAACTCAACCAGTTATTTTTTCCCTTCACTGAAACCAAAAACCCACAATGCTTCATTTGGGGTTGAACGTGATGTTCACTTCCATTTCAGGTGCTTTTGTCCCTCTTATCATTAGGATTAAAGTTAAGTTTCCAAACAAGGCAGATTTCTTTGGGTGAATCTGCTATCTTTTGTTAGACCAACTTAAATAGCTGGACATTTTTTTTTTTTTAGCAAGTCTAATAAAAAATAGCAGATTCACCCAAAGAGCCTTGTCTGCCGACGTCCTTAGACCAACACGGCTGCAACCTACACCCCAGTTTCAAACCAAAACATTGTTTCAAAATACAGAACCGGCATAAATGTTTTTGGGTCCTTTCTGTGCTTTCCTTAAACTAATGGGCACCTAAGCCATGAGCAGGTGCTTCGCTCTTTATGGAGCAAGGGATGGCTAGGTCACTTGAGCTTGCTCACCTGCCCTCGGTCTGAGCTTGGTGCAGAACAACGGGTGCTGCTTATACCACGCAGACAAAGACATCAAATTGGCTGGATGAAGCTCAGGGCTTGAGAGAACCGAATGCAGGTTCCTACTCTGCTTCAGACATGCTCGGTGACCCCATGTCTTTGGGCCAGCTCCCACCTTTGTAAAATGCTTTCCTACCAGGGCCCAAAGGTAAATAGACTACAGAAGTGCCTTCATACCTATATGAGAACAGAGGCCAGGTGGATACCCAACACAGAGAGAGCCAGGAGATGGATCCACTGCTGTTTCCACGTCTTCCTAGACAAGATTTGACTGCTACCAACTTCTTTTCTGCTGTCAACCAATTCACATGTTGCCATTGCTTAAGGCTGAAACACAAAGGCTTGATTAACTCTGCTTTAAAACAGACCATTCATGGAGGCACTAATTCTAGTGGATTTATCTGTCAGGTTGGTAGCCGTAGATAAATACTATTGCTACCAGATAGAATACATAATGGATGTATCTGCAGTGGGAATAACTAGGGGAGGAGAGAGGAAGGCAATTCCAGCTCGGATTTTTTTATTTGTATGATCCAAGCTATGGGTTATATCGTTAAGGGGGAGGGATCATTCTGCATGAGTGCCTCTGACTTATGCTATTCAAGAGAGGAGATAAATCTATATTCTAGTGCTAACCAATTACATTTGCTAGTCTGTTCTCTCTCTCTCTCCCTCTCTGTCTAAGTTTTAAATACTTTCCAGTGTGCAAGGGGAAAAACAAAGCAAAACAAGTCAAAGGCTGCTGTGCTTCAATCTGGAAATAAACTCTGAAAAGCACTTTTCAATGACTTACCAAAGGTATCAAGCCATGAAAATCAGACTTTTCATTTCTCCGGGTTTTTTTTTAAGTATGTTAATTTTTTGTTGCTCTTAAATACTCCTGTTGCTGGGAAACTGTTCGCACGCTGTAATTGGAATCTGGTTCCTCGCATCCCATTTTTATCCCTGATTGATTTTAAAGTATTCTTAAAAGCTTGCCGCCCTGCTCAGAAAAGGCGAGACTACCCCTGTGAGTAGAGCCTTAGAAGTGTATTTAAGCGAACGTCACCTTGAAATGCCTCCATGTCAAGCCAGAAGGAGTGGGGTGGGAGGGCAAGGTGAGGCTAAGGTGTTGTATAGTAGCATGGGGGAGTAGGAAAAAGGTCTGCGGGAAGAAGGAGGATCTGTTTAATGTGCCTCCAAGGGCTTTGAGGCTTGGGAGCAATTAGTTGCTATTTAATTTAAATCCGGGGCAACGAACGCATCTGACCCTGTGGCAAAGGGCTGATCCATGGCTTGGGCCTGATGCATGAAGTCATTCCATGAGGCTGAATCTGGTGTTTGGGGGTCAGTCTGGGGGTCCCATCTAGCATGCAGGGCCATGTTATCTGGCCCCCAGGGTCCAGAAATTTGGTGGCAGGATGAGCGGCATCAGTGTTAATTCCCGTGGCTCCAGGAGCCCGAGCAATTAGTACTGCTATTGCTCCCCCACCATCAAATTTTCAGGCCCATGGGGTGCCCCAAGGACCAGATGATCTGGCTTCATGGGCCAGATCCAGACCACCAACTGGACCTTGGTGACGGCTTACTGGAATTCAAATGAACATGTCGGCAATTCTGCTTACATGCCTTTATTGAACCCACATTGCAGCAGCCACTCCTGGTAGACTCATCTCAGAGTACTGTAACCACCAGTAGCAATATATGTGATGGCCTTGTGCAGCATTTGTAAATGCTGTCCGCATGCTGCTGTCTCGAGGTTAGAAGAGCAATGAACCAATGAACCCGTCTCTCTTGCTGTTCTGGTTTTTCCCCTTGATACAGTCCTCTTGCCCTGCCACCTGCCTTTGTCATTTCCTGAGCTGCGCAGTGTTTGCCCTGGGGATAGTCCCACCTGGAGTAAATTCAACTGAAAGAACGCCCGTGATAGGAAAAGCATTACCACCAAGAGGAAAGCATTTGACACTTGACTCAAACCGTGTTGGCCATTTTGAACCAGAACCGAGGGGTCTGTTGAAAGGATCATAGACAGATTTGGGGGAATGGATCCCTTTTGCTTATTGACAGAAGGGGAAAAGCAGGATATGCTGCCTCTGCATGACCCTATCAAGATATCTCAGTTTTGAGCTGTCGGGTGAGAGCATCGTAGCTGAGGTTTCCATGGCTCATTCAGTCCCATGGCTCTTAGCTTAGGGAATCAATCCTAATTCTACCCCAAGAGCATCATTTCTTGTTTTGGTTTCATTTTTGGCCGTTCCAGGGTTTTTTGGACAGATGGGGGGAATGCAACCAACCTCACGTCTGTCATCACAGCTGTACAGCATTTGGTCATTTAACTCAACGGCAATAAGCTGCCATAAAAATAGAGTACTGGGTTGGCGAATGGGGCCCTACTTGATTTACGCTATTTGTGCTTGCTCCTTAAATAGGGATCTCTGCCCAGGTCTCCCTGCTGTAGTAGAGTAGTACAGCCAACCTAAGCCTTTGCTATCCATCGCTACGATGCCTCTTACCTAGGCTGTCGATGCTTTGGTGCAAAGCCCGGCAACTTTACAAGTGCCGTTCTCATCTTTCATCCTACATGCCTCGTAATAAATCACAACAGCAAAACAATTGTTCTGTGTTAATACAAATCGAAATGGGCCCTACCCCGTGCAATAAAATATCTCTGGGGAAGACTTATTAGGGCTGCAGAGAAAGATAAGCAATAAACTCAGTGCTTGACAAATTATAAAGTAAAAATGTTAGAGTGATATAGTAGCTGTGATGGTCCAGGAATGATGCAAGAAGCAAGGATTTTTGGGGGTGATATCTTTTACTGGACCAACTGTATTTTCACTGGCCAACCCAATGCACTTAGTCCCATAAAAGGTATTACCCCCCAAAGCATCCTTTCCTCCCACATATTTTAGAAGAGGTCATTTTAATAGGCTGGGCACTGATGACCTTACTCCTGGTGAGTAGATCCTTGGTCCCTGAGTGAGACCACCAAAAATGCTAGAGGCGCCCAGCGTCAGAATTGGCGCATACCTGGATTAAATAGTTGGTGAGTCAAAGAAAATTAAAAAACCCTCTGGGAAGCAGATATAATGGCTCGGTGCCTCGAAGAGATAATGTTCCACCGTTCCTTCCTTGCCCCCTTTGACATGCAAAGAAAGAACTTTGAAAAGTTCCCAGAATATCTGCACCGTGAACGAACGCTTCCAGAAGAAACCCTGCATGAATAGGATTTTCTTTATTATGCGCTCCGCAGAGAAAGGCTGGGTGAAAGGAGAGAGCTGGGGAAAGTACGGGAGAACAAGGAATTAAAGCTCCGAATGAGGA
Source organism: Caiman crocodilus (assembly GCA_030014935.1). NCBI lineage: Eukaryota > Metazoa > Chordata > Crocodylia > Alligatoridae > Caiman > Caiman crocodilus. The sequence goes on from JAGPOW010001296.1 coordinate 134,703,431, forward strand.
GCCTTTTCAGGGCTGAGCGAAAAGCCAAAGGTCTGTCAGCAGCACGTATCAAATATTTACATATGGCGTTCAGCGAAAATCCTTGCAGGCAGGAACGGGGGCGGTATTCGTCAACCTGACCTAGGCAATGCTGCATGAGGGTGATCTTTTTGTGCTACACATTGGAGGGTCAAAGACTAACAAGGCGTTAGGCAAGAGCGAGTGGCATGACGTCTGCCGTGCAGCAAGCCTGGGACACAGGGAAAAATCACTTGTTTGATGTATTCATCCCATGGCCAGCATCTGCTCCAAAAGGCAGAGAGAAAGATGGCCATGTAGGCACATATACCCACGGTCAGTGGTATTAATACCCTGACACATAATAGGATGGGCTTTTTGTACTGGATTTACAGCAGTGTAAAAGAGAGCGGGTCCCAATTATAGCTAACTCAGCTATTTCTTTTCTGGTTTTCTTGTGTTTGTTTAATCTCAAAGTACAATTTTGTTCCCAGCGTCCTTTTAATTGTTGACCTATACAGGTGCATATTAATAGACTGAGTATGATAGGCTTGGCATTATTAGTATTGACGATAGGGGAATAAGTTGATAATGGGATGTTATAATATTTTATTTTTGGGGTCTGATCTGAATTGCATCGCGACATGCTATCAGAATCGACTTTATCTGTTTGCTGCTTGCACTGAGCTGCCTAACTGCCTAGAGAACGGCATTTTGTTAAGGGGAGGGGATGCATTATTCTTCCTGGTTTGGTATTGTCGGTTTTTGCAAAATTTCTGACTTAGCATCACGAGTCATCTGAAAAAGAGTCTCTCAGAGGGGTCCATATTTTGCTCCTTGAAGTCTTTTTAGGGTCTAAAACACAATGTGTCATCTGGTTCAGTTGTGGGCAAACCCTGTCAGAGAGCTGCCATGCAAGCACTCAATGAAAAATAAAAGGAAAAAAAGTATTTGAATTGGCCAACATGGTCCACAGAGACATGGTACGTGGCAGCATGGCCCAGAGCTCTGGTTTGTGATAGAGCTGGATTCTACCCCTATCTCTTCTGCTGACCTGCTATCTCATAGGGGTTTAGGCACTATGTGTCTTTTTCTTGCATCCATTTATTGTCTCTCTGGTATACAGTGAATGTAGTCTTCTTCGGAGAAGTTCTTCCTTTCAGGGTAGGTCTTATCACCTCTACTGTGACGAGCCGGGCACTATCAAGCACACCCCAAATGGTTTTTTTTTTTTCCACTCAACACATGCCAACTTGCAGAAATTCCTGCTCCCAGGCTCTCTGCCTTGGGTCTACTTAAAGCACACCTTAATTCATACCAATAAGGCAGGTCCCTCACCTCATTGTCCGGAGGTGCACAGAGCAGGAGAAGAAGGAGGCAAACTTTACAGATGTGCTCCAGGGCTCAAAGGCACTGCAGACATGCCTCTACCCGCAGGGCCTGGAATAACATGGCCTTGATCCTCGTTGGTACTACTGTATTGCAGATAATAACAACAGTCTTTGCTCTTCATGTTGCCAGAAAAAAACAACCCTGCATGTACTTAAGGGTAGATCCAGAAGAGAGAATCACATTTCCTGATGATCTGGTATGGAGAACCAGGAAAAGGAAAGACCTGAAAGAAGGTTTCGTTCTGTGGTTCTGATCTGTCTAATATTTGCTTTCCAAGACTTTATGCCTAGTCCTGGTGTACCTAAGCTGTGCCTCTGAGCAGAGGTGTGACACCGCTGCCAGGTACCCAGCGCAGCTGTGACACATGGGGGGCAGTGACGATTTCCTGCTAACCAATGGGAGAAGTTTTTCCCACATCCGTGTCCGTATGGACACCCAAGGACGGGCAATTATTTCAGGCAGAGGGCCACTTACAGTTTCGACAAGCCATCAAGAGCTTCATGACAGGCAACCAGGGGCAGATAAATATTCATTTTCTAAATTCTTTATGGGCCCCGTGGGCCAGACAAAAGGCCTGGAAGGATGCATTTTGCCCTCCCCTGCTATAGCCCCACCTGAGTTACACTACTGCCCCCGAGGTAGGCTGGGAGTCACTGCCCCTCTGAGCCTTGTCTACATCACAGCCTTCATCTACTGATCCCCCCTTGCTTCGGTGCTGGCAGTCACTTGTTGCATTGGCAGCCGCCCTGCCCATTCCTTGCCCGCTTCTCGGAAACAAGTTGTTGTTACTCTATCACGACTTAACCCCAAACTCCCTCCTGTTCTCCAGTGTCCGAGCGTGGCCGGTCCATCTCATCAGCTCAGTATGGCCAACACTTGTGACTTTCCTAGGAGTCTTGGCATTCATCTCCTTGGCATTTTGCTTCCTACAGCAGCTCCTGGAGAAACGTGATCATTTAGATCATTTAGCTCCTCAATTATATTCACTGGTCCTGTGTAGTAAGCTGGACTATCTGAAAGCCAACTTTGGTCCAGCGAATCTGCATGAGATCAGCCTCATCAGACAATCTCTGCATCTGTCATGCTTTAAGCATAATTACTCTGACAAATCCAATCCACTTTTTCTTGTGAGAATCGTTACCCATCATATCAAATAGGATTATGTTAATAAATTGCTTCTGTCTTTGCAGCGTTCAAACTAACAGTCAAACAAAGGGCAACCTTGGTTTGGGCGAAGCAGATGGTAGATTTTTTTATGCCGCTAAAATTGAAATGCTAAACTAGCAACATGTAGCACAATTTATCTCTAAGGGCCTTAAAAGAGATTTTTCCACCCTTAAAAGGGTGCAGCTTTTCTGTTAGCAGTATTACAGTGCAAAGCACCTTTTTGCTTGGTAGGATGGAGGAACTGGCTGGACAAAGATTTGTGGTTTCCTTTGATAGTGTTAGGTTTCATGCATCTTCGCTGTATTGTCTCTTCTGTTACTGCAAAATACCTGCTGTATTTGTATGCAGACTCTCCGAGTGTTTTCTACCTGGATATAAATCCAGTTCCTCAGCTGCTTTCTGGGGCTTATTAATAATGAAAAGATTTATGAGTTGTTAGGACAACAGCATTTAGGAGTTCCTAGCAAGACTGGCGAGGTCTTGTGCTAGGCACTGTACAAATACAAAACGAGAGGCAGTCCCTGACCCGAAGGAGTTGTAAATCAAGTAGATAAGATGGAATATGCATGCAGTTCCATGGAGATTATAGTGCTTCTTTTACCAATCAGAAAGATCCTTTATACCTATTTGCTTTGCCTTGTATTTTAAATTTAGCACTGCCCGCGGCTAGCAGACACAACATTATTCTGGTCCCGTGTGCGCTGACACATTGCGTCGCTGATTCCATCAGTATCACGCGGAGCATGGACACGAAATGCAGAAACAAATAACAGCTCATTTTACAAGGGAGTGTGTGTGTGTGTGTGTGTCTTCAAATGTGAAGGACAACACCAACACAATATGATGCATTTTTAAAATATGTTGTTCTTCATGCGTAATATCCCCCCAAATGCTTTACAAAGACATAATCAGCTATAATTTGCAGAGCTGAAGAGTGCTTTGTTAAGATTTTCAGCAAGTGGCTCTGAATCATAAGTGGGCAGGAAAAGGGTCCAGTCAGATTATTTATAAAGTCTCCAGGACAGGGACTATCTCTTACAATGGGATGTATTTATACTGCTTCTGCAGAGCTAAGAAGCATGCCTTACCCCCTTGCTTCTATTTCATATCCAACAGACTCAAAGATGAGGCAGCGAGAGTGCCCCGAAGGTGCTGCCACTTCTGGTCTCTGGTCTTAAGAAACAGAGCTCAGAAGGAGTCAGGGACCTCAAAGGGACACTGAGATTTTTATAGCCCCTTGGCATTGGGTCAAGGGGATCCAGTGACGCTATAATCACATTTGAGAGTCCACTGGTATGTTCAGCTTCCTAAGAAATGGAATTGCCCAGTTTCCTAAAGATGTGAAGATCCATACTTTCACATGTAGCTGCAGAGCAAGAAAAGAAAAGACTAAAATCAAAACACGCGTCTTTCTTTTTCTTTTATCCATTTATTTTTTCTCTCACAGAAGCAACCAACCAGAACATTTCATTTTACCTGACCTAAAAGGACACATTTCAAACAAGGTTGGAGCCTGGCCCAAGAAATAAAGGACTAGTTCACAAAACAGCAGCAATTCCTTTGTTTCCCCAACGGCCTGATGATTAAGGCACTAATTCAAGAAGGGGGAGACTCGAGTTCACCTCTCTTCTCTGCATGAGGGAATGTGAATCCATTGCTCCGACCTCCCAGGAGAGAGCCCTAACCACCCCAGCGTAAGATGGTCTCCCGGATGGTGAACTCAAGCTCTCCCCTTGCTCATGTTCCAGCTCTCATAACTAATTAAACATTTACAAATGGAAGAACTGGGACCTGTGTGTGCCAAGCACCAGGCTGGAGTCATTCTCTGCTTCTTACATTCAAAGTCCTGTCAACTAAGGGGTACAAAGGGCAAGCACCATTGTGCGGGGCAGGGAAGGATTATAGTAACTTGGGAAGAAAGATACTGAGTTGTGAGGCATATATATATATGCATGCAACAGCCTTGAGTCCTAGTTATGTAGCCCAGAGGAAATCTCAAAGAGGGCTATCTGCCTTCCTGGCAGGGATGTAGAACAAGGACATGTAGGGTTGGGGAAATCGCTGGTTTTAAGGTCATCTCAGAAAGTACTTAGTAGGTGACCCTGAAAGGGATGCAGGAGGTGTCTGGGGGAGGATGTCAGCTGAAGCTGGCTTTGCAGCTCTGGAGAAAAGACTGAAAGAACCGGGAAGCCACCAAAGACAAAGGCTAGGGAAGGATGTTAGGGGCAATGAGACTATTTGGACCAGTGGTGCTTGGTTGTGGATCTCAGCTTCAGAGCCTGTAATGTTCTCAGCAAACAGCCTGGAACTAGGTACTGGGGAGCATCATGAGACCATCCTCAGCTGGTGGACTGGCCCGTTGGCTTATACCTCTTCCTGTGCACGATTCTCAGATGCCAGCTTGTCTCAGCCACACAGAAATGTTTTAGCTGTGAATAGAGGACAGCTCTCTGCAGGCACTGAAGAAGCAACTTGAAGGAAGATACAGTGGTAGGTACACAGATTTTAAGAAAACGGCTCTCACAATGATCAGGGCCTGGTCCAGCACATAATAGGGACGCTATACCCAGCTCACTGACGGGTCTTCTGCCCTTCCCTCTTCTCAGACAGCGGGAGAGCTGAGGCCTGAAGTCCAAAACCTCGAAGGTGCCTTTGAGGATTTGCACCTGAGTGTTTAACAGAATCCCATTTGGGATCTGACATTTGCGATTTAAATAGATTCCAATAAAAGGCAAGATGCATGAAGTACAGGTCAGTAATAAACTCTTCCGTTAAGTTTGCCTGGATTTATTTACCTTACGGAGTGATAGGCTTGAGCTCATGGCTGCAACATCCCGTGATTGAAATGAGGCTGTTAATGAAGTCTGCTCAGTGCAAAACCACCCAAAATGCTATTGCGTAATGGGCTCCGTGGGCCTGGCAAAAAATACCTCAGCAGCTTTCTGCTTGCCCTTCCTGATGTTGTGAAACCAAGAGTTGCCGTTGTGCACACCGTCAGCGAATGGTGCAAGGCAACCAGCACTGCAAGCTCATTCAATTTTCTTGTGACTCTAGCAGTCTGGAGGTGGTTTTTTTTAACCTGTCTCATGATGACAGAATTAAAACGATGACATCTCTTGAGTTTTCCCTTAATTAAAAAAGGCTGTTGTCTCCTTTTACTGCCCAAAGGCTGAAGCTAACAATATAGTTGCCTGTTTCCCTAGAGCGGTGACTCTCAGCCAGGGTACCACGGCACGCCAGAGTGCTGTGAGATGCTTTCTAGGGTGCCATATGAGCACTGTTAGGTGTGCAAATGCCTACACATGATTCCCAAGACAAATCCAGAGATTTCAGATATAAATCCACAGTGTCAAAAGCACTCTGGCCTGCCGTGGTCTTTCTGAGTTCTCTGCAACACAAGAACTTCCCTATTCTTTTTCCATAGTCTAAAAGTGAGAATCACCAAGCTAAGAGCTGGCATTTTCCAAGGGGTGCCTTGAGTCTAATGAAGCTGAAAACCCTTTCCCTCGTCTAAGTACAGACAGCCAAAAAGCCCACGGCTAAATTGATCCAATCTTTGCAGGTTAGTTTAAGCTGTGCAGATTGAACCAATAAGCAAGTGAACAGATATCCACTTTTGATTCCAGAACTGCAGCTACGTGCCTGCAGTGGCCAACGCCAGAAGCCCGGGGGCGCTGAAGCACGTCTCCCTGCTCAGCTGGAACAGGCAGCTTGGGTCAGAGCTAGCTGCCCACCCTATGAGAGGGAGTTTTCAAGGGAGTTGCAAAGCATCCTGGGATGCTGGGGGGCTGTGAGTTAACCTGAATCTGGAGGGGATCTGGGACAGAAGTTGAATAAACCGATTTAACCTAAATCAGTGGAGTCTGATACTACTTCCATCCAGGTTTATCTTCACTTGGATTCAGCTATTTGGAAAGCACTTTATATGCACTGAACTTCTGTTGTGTTACAGATCTGAACCAGTTCCTGATCCCTTATACCATTTTATGGGTAATTTCTGTCCCTAGCCCTAGAGTCTATCTGCAGGTGGCTGTGAGGCTATCCTTGATAAGATGCTCAGTTTTCAGTGGCATTGAAGCAGAGTCTCAGGCAAAATGGTAGCCATTTAATTAAGAGGGTAGGAGGAGATTGCAAGGAGCCATGGGCTAGGGACAGGCATTATACATAAACTGGTTTAAGTGATCAGAAACTGGTTTAAACCTGTAACAGAACAGACGTTCAGTGCACATAAACCAGTTTCAAAATGGCTGGAACCCTTTTGAGATAAACCTGGTTGAATGTGGGATCAGACTTAACTGATTTGGCTCAAACTGGTCTATGCAATGTCTGTCCCAGACGATGGAGACCATGTGAAAAGCTGAAAAGTGGAGCACTGGGGGGTACACAGAGGCGGGAGATGGTGTGAGTGCAGGGGACAGGGGTGGCAAGGGAAGACAATCTTGCTAACTATCATAAACTGATAGCAATTGATTCAGGAGATTTTGGCACCCGCAGAAGGAGCACTCGCTCTGGCCATGTCTACATGAGACGCTTACTGTGCACGAACCGCGAAGTGACGGTACTGTGGAGTAGTAACGAGCTACTGAGCAGTCAGCATCACCAGGAAGCCATGCGGGGATGCTAGTGCGCAGTAACACCAGTTGCTGCACACTCATTTAGTACTTGGGCATGGAAGTACTAAATGACAGTGCAGTAACCACTGTGCAATCAGCATCTCGTGATACCAGGGACTCCTCCCTTCCCGGGATGTGGGTGCAAGGACAAAGCTCTGTGAGATCTAAGCTTGGGCCCACCACCAACCCCCCCTGCCTCCTGCTGCCCTGTCGTCTGCTGGGTCTGAACAGATGTGAAACATCCCGGGACAGCGGAAGGTCCAAGGGAAAGAGAGACTTCAGGAGGAGCGGCGCGGATCTCAGGCAGGCGACAAGTCCCGGGCAGCAGATAATTAAAATAAAAATGATTTTTAGCTCTTTGGGCAGTTAGTTATAATACTTCTTGTTTAAAGGTTACATTTGTTTTGATTGCTGGATAACTGATAGATTTATGAGACTGATGGAAATTATGCAGAGAAATGAGAGTGACTTCGAATTATTTTAAAAATGTTTTGAACAAGTAAGAATTGAGTATTTTTCAAAGAATATTTAAGGCTTCTTACTATAATTCCTGAATGATGTCATAGAAAGCTCTATGGTGATTTTCTTCTCCAAGGTGAGGGAAGCAGTTGATATTGGAAGATTTTTTACCTGTAAAGGAAGATCTTACAGATCACAAAAAAAATGTATATTGAAAGATAATAGGCAAACTGGTTATAGAGGGAGAGTGCCTTGTTTTTCTTAGAAGTTCACTCTTCATTTTCCCTTCTGTATATCACAGCCTTGATCGAGGACGGGAGTATGGGTGTCAGGTAGGGAAGGAGGAGTGAATCGAGATCAAATACAAAAAGTATGGCAATCCTCTTCTCTTAGGAGTGAACACAGAGTAAGTGGAGTCTCTGTTTCGATAGTCAGGGAGAGGCACGTATTTTTTCATGCATTAAACCTTTTCACCTGGCATCGCTCGCACTTCCAGGGAACTGGAGGGGAGTTAACAACAAAAAAAAGAAAAATAACAGACTGAAAAAGCCTGATCTTTCTTCCTGTATTACATGATTTGGGAGAACTTTATGAGTTTTGATTGCTTGAGGTTAGCAATCCTGCAAAATTTGCCAGTTTTGTGGCGGTATCAGCTGGCCATGAAGAGCAAGGTGACAGGGAGTTAAATGTAGTCACAGAACAGCATCTTGCTTGACGTGCAAATGCAGTGGCCAGGGACGACTCTGTTTGCCAGCGAAGCCCTTGCGCGCGCTCTCCGGACGTCCAGCTGGAGTGCAAAAGAAGCTCGACGCCTGCCGGTAATGACCCAGGCTGCCTCCTGTTGAAGTCAGTGACACCGCTCCTCTACCCTTCAATAGGAACAGGAGTGAATCCTTATCATGGCCCCCAAATTACACAGAGCATCAGATAAGCTGCAGGGAAGCAGTTGATTATTTAATTACCCCGGTAATGTTTCAACCGAAGGCTTTAATGGCACGATCAATAATTCAGCCGGATCGGTTTGTTAGTCAGTTCAGAAGACTTTTACGTTAATCAGGGGCTCCCGGAGGACGCAGCAATTCTCATTCTGAGGTGGTAATTCGGGCAACGTGAATCACGTGGTCTCCGGGCCTGCAATGCTCCTCTCACAGCTTGCCTCCCACCTGGTTTGTACCTGAGTCGCCACAGTTTTTGACTAGATGAATCGGCCAGGGTCTTCCGAGTCACGGGTGCATGTAAATACAGCACCGATGACCACGCATGTACTAAAGCAAAGGCTGGTTAGGTCTTAGGGTTCAATCCCGGCACTCTCCACTCATCTCTTTCCTCCGTGGCTACACTCTCGTGGAAACTTTCACTCCCTTTGGTTGTATTCTGCCCTTTTCCCCCAGCATGAAGTGCCTATGTCGTGCCCTTGGACAACGGCCAGATCCCAACTCCAAGGGTCTGCACGCAGTCAAGAGCAATCTTGATGTTGCACATCTGTCCATAAGCAAATGCGATCCTGCCAGATGCAGAGCACCCTGCACCCCGTCACCTCCTAGACTCAGGCTCGGAGAAAGGAGGACTAGCCGTGCCGGCGCTGTAGCATTTCACATTCAGGCGAACGCACAGATGGATGCAAAGCCGTGGAAAAGTGCCTATGTGCAGTTTTCTCAGAAAGAAATACGCCTGCTTCCTTTCTCCGTTGCTCAATGGGATTTTATCTTTGGTTTTTGATACTGATTCATGCTCTCCTCATTAGGCTGGCTGAGGAGGGTTTCTTTCTTCTTCCCCCCTTTTTTTTTTCTAATGGTCATTGCCTTCTGAATTTTCCTTGTCAAATTAAATGCAGCGAGGAAAAATATATAGTCCCAGTCACAGGAGATGTTATCTGGGGAAGCTTAGATGAAATTCCATGGCTGACAGTTGTTCAAATGAACCTTCCCTACAGAAGTATAATAGCAAAGATATTCTTCATTCCCTTTACCTGCTCTTCATTATGCACGGGGGGTAGGAGGGGAACAGTTATCCTAATGTTGCATTTATTCAGCTACGTTAACTTTACTGTGCCGGAGTAATAAAGCATTAAATCCGAGCACAACTCCTCCACTGCAAGAGAATACAGTTAGGTTGAAGTTATTTAAGAGGTTTAATACAAAATGTGACAAGAGGCAAAGATTATTCGTTGGCAATAGTCTGCTTGATTGGCTCATGTGATTCAGTTCCTTTTTCTTATACAGTAGGACCGTGTTTGCAAGGGCGAACTGGGGTGATACTGAAACCATCCCCGGCTCCTTCATTCTGCCTACAATCAGATGGGTTGCACTGGATTAGAGCAAGTGTAATCAAACATCAAAACAGCTCTGTCGGCTCTGATTGATTTTCTATCACTATCCCCCATTCCCTTTATATCCACGCTGGCTCCATGCCATCTCCAAGACTGCCTCTGAAAATTAAATTCTGTTCCAAACCTAGAAACCCAGCCATGAGGATGCTCTGGGGAGACCTTGCCTCCCCCTCTCTTGAGATCGCTGTTTCCGCTGCGCTGGAAGCTGGCCGGGGTGGGCATATATCAGGGGTGGGCGAAATGCGACCTGGGGGCCAGATGCGGCCCACCAGGCCATTGTATCCAGCCCACGGGGCCCGTAAACATTTAGAAAATTAATATTCATCTACTCCTGGTTGCATGTTACGCAACTCTCAATTGCTTGCCAAAACTCAGCAAGCGGCCCTCTGCCCAAAATAATTGCCCACCCCCGGCATATATGAAGTGCCCTACTGCCCCCTTTATGCACATCCTACCCATAGCCCCACCAAAGCCCTTCTGGTCCATCTACTCCTAGCCCTGGACAAACTGTCCATTTACCAGACCAGGAAGGAGGTCTGGAGGGGACCTGGGAGACTGCAAGGCAGTTTTCCATTCCCTTGTCTGTGCATAACTCCAAGCAGCCGAATGTCATTGGGTGGCATCCAATGGCTCCTTAAATGCTTTTGGGGAGCAGTGGGCACTGGCTGCAGCTATATGCCCAGTGCCTTCCCTTGACAACCTGCTTTTTAACCTACAACCTACACTCCCATCCCTCTTTTGCAATCTGTTGACCCAAGAAATCACCTGTTGTGCACGTAGGGGCCCTCTTCCAGCCACTGAAGGAGGCTTGTGGTTCCTGTTCCCACTATCACTGTACATCCAATAGGACTGTTCTGGATAGTGAAGAGAGGGAACAGCTGGGTGGGGCTTATTTTTGGACCGCAGCCTT
>JAGPOW010001296.1:134722579-134737741 GCA_030014935.1 Caiman crocodilus
CCTAGGTGCAGCACTTTGCATTTCTCCTTGTTGAATTGCATTCTGTTGTTTTCTGCCCACTTGTCCAACCTATCCAGGTCTGCTTGTAGTTGTTCCCTGCCCTCCGGCGTGTCCACTTCTCCTCGCAGCTTTGTGTCATCTGCAAACTTGGACAGAGTATACTTCACTCCCTCGTCCAAGTCACTGATGACGACATTGAGGAGTGTTAGTCCCAGGACCGAGCCCTGCGGCACTCCACTGCCCACACCCTTCCAGGTCGAAAAAAATCCATCTACCATGACTCTCTGGGTTCGACCCTCTAGCCAATTCGCCATCCAACAGACTGTGTAGTCATCCAAGTCACAGCCTCTTAATTTGTTCACCAGTATGGGGTGGGATACCGTATGGAAGGCCTTCCTGAAGTGTAAGTATACGACATTCACCCCTCCTCCTGCATCCAGGCTTTTTGTAACCTGGTCACAAAAAGAGAGTAGATTAGTCAGGCACAATCTGTCTGCTACATACCTGTGCTGGATTCCCCTCAGCATAATTTTTCCTGCCGGGCTCTCGCAAATGTGAGCCTTGATAATTTTTTCAAAGATTTTGTCGAGGATGGAGGTGAGACTGACTGGCCTATAGTTGTCCAGGTCCTCCTTCCTCCCCTTCTTGAAAATGGGGACCACATTGGTCCTTTTCCAGTCCTCCGGGACTTGGCCCATGTGCCATGAATGTTCAAATATTTCCACCAGTTGCTCTGCAATGATGTCGACCAGTGCCTTCAGCACCCTCGGATGGAGCTGGTCCGAGCCTGCCGACTTAAAGGCATCCAGTTCATCCAAGTGACTCTTCACCATATCTGCACACAGTTATTTGGGTGCACAATAATTCATCTGACAAGTTTTATGTGTGTTTAGGCAACTTTTGTGGTTTCTGTCTTGGGGGAAAAACACTTATAAATGATCACTCAAAACAGCAAGAGAACTTGGCTTTGGAAGTCACTAAACTTTGTGATCAGGAACTTTTTGCATCTAGCAGAGGATGATTTAAGTGGAAAAATATGATTTTCTTCTTGTTTTTTCAGTCCACTCACCTAGAGACACTCTAGGGAAGAGAGGAAAGCGAAGCATGTTGCAATCTGTAGAAATCAGAAGACAATGGAAAAATCTGTTTTTAAGCATTTTTTGGGGTGGGAACAAATTGCCATGGCAACCTTCTAAACGGATATGTCTTCAAGGAAATCATGCTGTTCTCTTGAAAAGGGAGATGCATAATACAACAAGCACTTGAAAGTTATCTTTGAAAGGCATATGTACGAGAAAATCAGAAATATTTTATAAATTCAAACTCATGAAACATTCATACTGTCGCACTAATGTTTCACACCACGAGGATTCTGCTAAGGCAGGAGCTGAATAACCTCGTGGGGTTTGTGCGTTTCTAGATGGGCGTGTGTGATCTGGTTGAGCTGCACTGTCAACTTTCTTCCTGAGGTTCAAAACCTCCATAGGAAGCCCCATGCAGGCAACTGTGGCCTGGCTAAATGTTAAAACAATGAACCCTTTTCTAAGATAGCGTCTTTCTTTTTCTAATGTAAATGGGTGCATTCAGGATTTTGTAGAGGGCGTCCGGAGCGGTGACCAGTGCAGCAAGGTGGCTGCATCCCCTCCCAGCTTCCCACCTCTTTCCACACACCAGATCATGCAACAGGAAAGCAGCTAGAGACCTTTCTCCTTGTGCTCTCCCTCCACAGTCAGCAGCATGTCCCATTCCCACTTCCCCTGCCGGCTGCTGCCACTGTCCCCAGCTGCCATGGGGGCAGGAGGAGAGCTAGAACTGCACCTGTTGCTCTGAGTTGTGCAGGGAGGCAGGCTTCGTTGGGGAAGGAGACAGTAGCAATGGCAGGTGGGTTTCCTACATTGACCCTGTTCATAGGCTGGCAGGGAACACCCAGGAGAAATAGCAGGGAGCCCTGATACTGTCCTGGGCTAAGGCCTGACTCCCTGTGTAGCCCAGCTGTAGGACAGGAACAGCCCTGGAGCTTCCTTAGGCCCTGGAAACTGGGGAGACCACCTGTATCAGGGACTTAAAAAAAAGTCCCTGGCTGCTGCTCCCACAACGTGGTCTGAAAAGGAAGTGTGATCCACTCCTGCTAACAGTTGATTGATCAAATTCTTCTTTCCCCTGGGACTTCAGTGGAGAGGCAAATTTGGTATAATATCTTTTTATGGAAGAACTATTCTTTTTAACTTGCCTATACTTTTTGGGTTTTTTTAGCCAAGGACAAGTGAAGGACTACAACAAGGATTACTTTGTGCTCACAAAAGATGCTGGGTAGACAGCCTTGATTTCTATTCCAGTGCCTCACAGCAATAATACATTTTTCTGCATCACTATGTCTTAGCACTAGCCTCTGGGGACACCGTCTTTAAAGACAAAGGGGAATTTTATTTTCCCAGGTCACTCAGTCCTTGGCACTTCTTCTGAACCAACAAAAGTATCAATTAGGACCTGAAAAATATGGCAGAAAATTTTTCATGCCCATTCATTCATATTTCAAATGGATATGGTCTTTGTTGTGTTCATGTCACTTATTGACTGTTTCCAATAAATATGAGGCCTTGTGAAAATGCAAGTTTAAAGTGATTTAATTAAGCAAGTGTGAAAAGCTGTAAATTCATTCCTATTTTAATTTAAGCCAGCCTTAGTCCCAGCATAATACTGATTTAAATTGAAATAAAAGTGGCCACCAGGGCAGTTTCCATAAGTAGGTTAAAATGCGGCCCTTACATTTAATTGAGGTGGCATTTTCATGTAGACAATCCATAAGAGAATAATACATTAGAGAATTGCTACAGAAAGTATTGCTGAAAGTCAGACCCCTATGTATTTACGTTAGATGCTTGATTCACAACCAGTCTTACATTTGCCCAATAAGAAGACAGAAACATGGTATTTAACTCATCCAAACAATTTGGGAATTGCACTGCTACTACTTAATACTTGTAGCAAACTGCTTTGCAGAAGCTGATCAGCTGAAATATTTTTTCACAGGATAGTCACCTGTGACAACGGGCAATCTCCCAGGCCCGGTCACAGTTCTGGCCCACCCAGCTGTCTTGGGCAGTCTGCCCGGTCTCGCTTGCCACGCCTGTGTTATTATGTAAGATGGTGTTACAATACCACACAACTGCAGGGTATCATTTTTGGTTTTAGCCAGGACCAAGCAGGCCTACCTGTCCTGGTCTAGTTCCCTCATTAGGGTTCCTGGATACTGTCCTTGGGCTCTCTCTCATTGAGCCCAGATTTCACTCTGTCCCCATTCTTATATTATAACAGCCTTAATGCTGGCTGATCCCTACCCTCTTTGGCTGTGATGTCCCCCCCTCATCGAGGGGACCTTCAGCCCATATGGACTCTGGCCCCACCTTTAGGCTAGTCAGGGTACCACCACAGATAGCTCACCTTGACCCTGGCCTGCCCCTCACATTAGCCATAACTACCCTTTGGCCTTCTGGTCCTGGCCATCTTGAATTGACCAGTGCAAGAGATCACAGAGCCATCCTAGCAGCTGCTGACCCCCATCCTCTAGAGCAGTTTTTTCTGGACCTCACTATACTTGTACTCTAGGGCTTGTTTGGACCCCTTGTAGGCTTACCAGGTGTTAGTCCCATGCCTAGGCTGGCCTTTGCTCTCTTTAGGTTCAAAGCCTTCCCACTGGGCCCCTAGGAACCTCCTGCCATCCCCATAGTTTCTCCCTGAGCACCAAGGTGATCCGTGAGCAGCAGCTCAGCCAGGTGTTGTTGCTCCCTGGCTGCTCCCTTGAGAGCTGATACATGAATTTTTGGATGTAAATAGTTTGGCTATCATCATTGCTGGAAGTAGTGGTAAGCTTTGTGACAGAGCTAGTCACAGTATATAAATTTGTTTCACATAAGCCCATACAGTGGTATCACATGATACTTTTTTGGAGGGTAGAGTATTTTCTTACCATATATCTGTACAATGTCTAGTACAATGGGGTCCCAAGTAGGTATTGTAATAGAAATAATTACTGAGAATAATGAATAAGTCCCCAGACCAGTAATAACTGCTACAGAGGTATTGGGCAAAGTTTAGATCTAGGGCCAGGCCTCGTAGCTGTCTTTGAAAAGAAGAAAGGGTTGAATCTGAAAATGATCAACCTTAGGGAGAAATTCTGATCTAAACTCTCTAGTCTCCAGACTGTGTATGAATGTGGTCAAGCACTGGAACAGGCTACCTAGAGAAATTGGGGAATATCCATCCTTGGAAGTTTTCAAGAGCAGGTTAGACAATCACTTGGCTGGGATGCAGTGCTGGTTGGGGCTTCTAGCCCCAACCTCCAGCTCTCCTTGGCTGAAGAGCTGGCACGAGCTGGCCAAGGGTAGCTTACCTGTTGCGGGACAATTTGTCCTGCAAAGAAGCACACGTATAGGGGTATGAGCTGCAATAATTTGTGCCACTGCAAGGCATTCCCCAGCATATTTGGATGCAGCCAAAGTGTATGGTTGAGTCAGGTTGTACATTCATCATCGGATTTGGTTCTTTGGCCTGTTTTTCAAGAGATCAGATGATGTTTATAAGAATGCCTTTCACCTTGGAATTTATCAGTTAGTAATAATAGCAAAGCTGGGTCCCATTTGAAACCATATCCTAAACTCGCCTTATCTCACCATGGCTGATGCACTAAACCATCCAGCCTTCTCTTACCCAGGTTTCCTCTTGGCTCAAATTGTTGTGATTACTGAGAAACTTGCTCATGATGTCCCAGTTCCATGGACAAACAATCAAGGGAAGCAAGTGAACTACCCACTTCAGGGAACGGTGATACCATTGAAATGCTGCATCAAATGTCCGCTTTAAAATATTTACTGGGGATCAATGCCTTGCCACAGAGTGACAATGCCCTACTACCAAGACTAAATGAGAAAGAGAGAGAGTGAGAGCGAGAGAGAGAGAGAGAGAGAAAGTGCATGTGTGCAGCGGCATGAGGGAGAGTCCCTGAAATGAATTCTGGATCAGTCAGGCAGAAGTATTAAGCAAATTAGAACAAAGTAAAAAAAAAATCTTCAGGTCCAGATGGGATTTAGCTGAGCATATTAAGAAAACCAAGGCAGAAGTCTCCAGGCCAAAGCTAATTATCTCAAAGAGCTCATTAAGTTTAAGTGAGTTTCTAGAAGATTGCAAGCAAGTGAACCCCATTATCAATACTCAGAAAGGGATTTGAGTCCGAGTTGGTGTGGTATGTGTATGCAGTTTGACATCTGCAGTATGTTAATAATTAAAACAAGGGCTCAGGAAGAGGAAATGCAGCATCCTCATTTATTAAATGAGAATAAAAAGGAGAGGCATGGGTTTCCGGATTTCTTCTTTCAGCTAAGAGCTGGCTTGCTAGAGAAAAGGTTAATCCAATACTGCAAAGGTGGACGATTTCAAAATAATAGTAGCACTTTTTACTGGGAGCTGATCTGCCATGAGTGGGAGACTTTCCCTTGACTTCGGTGGAGTCTGGGGATCAGGCCTCTTTTAACCCACATTTTCAGGCTTGAATTCTCACAGCACCTCTGGGAGATGGCTAAGCAGGGACAGTCTGATTTCACAGACTTTGAAACTAAAGCCGAAAAGCTAAGTGACTTGCCTGAGGTTATACAACGAGTGCACACGTATTGCTGAGAATAGGATGGAAGAATCCTGATGCCTGATTCTCCATTATAACCAAGAGAAAGTATTCATATCCCTGAATAATGGAGTGCCTGGCTTATTTCAAAAAGACTACATATGTACTACTCTAGTGGGCCAAAGTCTTGTCTGCTGTAAGTATGTGTGCCTCCATAGAAGCCAGTCGTCTTACAACATCAGTTTAAACTCCAGGAGACAGATCCCCTGTAAACTGACTTTGCCAGTGAAGCATTTCACCCCTCGGTATATCAGAGGGATAAAATCAGTATGGTTCATAATGGGACATAATAGGGTTCTGGAAAAAAATATCTTTAAGGATGATGCCGCTTAATAGATAATGAGCTCTTTGACCCTTCTCATTGAATTTAGTGGCTGGAATATAGTTAGTTCTCTATTGCATTGTTTAGGCCAGTTTCAGCAATCTGTAAAGTTATCTGTTATATCCTTTAGGACTTTTAGTGAAAGATAAAGAAAGAAGGATTCTATTCAAAGTAATCCTTGGCACAGGTTAGGTATGGACAAAGGTGTTAAATACTAGCTATAGAAGTTCTATCATTCAATAGCAGCTCAATGCAAGGAAGCATTATTTAGCCAGACAACTACAAGGTTGGGATAGGACATGAACACAAGCCAAAAAAAACCCCAACACAACAAACCCCTATAGGAAGAAATGAGTTGTGCATCACACCACGCTGGAAATGTTAGGTCTGCTGCAGAATGCCATTGATCAATGTCTGGCCCAAGCAGGAACCTAGCTGGGTAGCTCTATGCCCCGGGGCAGTGCGGGCTGCTTCAGTGCCAATCACAAGGGCAGGATCGTCTGCCGCTGTGGTCATAGCTATTTTTGTATGCCCTTTCCCTCCCCCAACAAAGGCGGTACCCAGGGATGCTGCCCTGGTCCGCCCCCCACCCCCCCTCGGTTATGCAACTGAGCCCATGGTATTATTAATCTATTTTAATATCATCAAGTGAAAAATCTGGTTTGGGCAACAATGATTCAGGGTGCCAGAGGCTCAGCCCTGCACAGAGCCATGTGAATGTACACACTCGCCAGAGAACAAAAACTGTAGTTCTGCTATTTCCGGTAAATGAGTTGACACATGGCAAATGCAATTTAATGCCAACAATTTCACAGTAGCATATGCCGGTTGTGGGGGGAAAAAAGGGTGAAAGAAACGTTTTGTGTGCAAGTACATTATGAGTGGGATTGAGCCAGATTGTAAGCCTTTGAGAGGGGCTCTGGAGCAGCGGAGCTGTCTTCTTGCCCAAGGCTTGAGGATAGAGGGGAGGCCATTTAAATAGCAAACAGGATGCTAAGGAGGGACCATGGTAGCCACAGAATGCAAGCAGGAGAAGTGAAGTCATGATGAGATGGTACAGCCCTTCGTTGGGTTTCTTGTATAGAATGAAAACTTTATTAGTAAATGTTGAAATATCAGTTATATGGCCTTGTCCAGTTGGAAGTGAATATAGGATCCTGCCCATGGTAGCTACATTAAACATATTGATGAAATCTAAGACATGTAGTTAGTCACGCAGCCTATGTTAGTCCAGGATATAGGGGGTTAAGACGCTGCAGTGCCATGGTGTAATAAGAAGAGAGTTAAGACCCTTCTTGTTGTAACCATATCAATACAGAGCTGTAAGGTGCCTCAACATCCTGAAACAATGGTTTTAGCATGCAGTGTACAATACTAAAGCACAGGGTACTTCTATACCACATGGACATGTCCTGAATAGAGAAGCTTGGAGAGCAGCAGCTGGCCTGGTGTTGGCCAGTTTAACTGAGCTGACAAAACATCCAGTCTGGAGGAGTTCATTGACTCACTTGAAAATGGAGATCTCTTTTATTAGACCAACCAAAGAGTTGGAAAAAAAGTTGTGTGCAAGGTTTTGGGCGGAAACACCCTTTTTAGGCATTCTCTCCCAGTGGAAAATGCTGATTTTGTAACAACCACGTTTTTCATCAAATCAAGACACGTCAAAAGGGAATGTCCATCCAGCTGGCATTCAGCGCATTGGCAAAACCAGCATAAATCACATACCAGGGAAATGGGAGCAAAGAACATTTTTTCCCACTCTTTGGTTGACCTAATAAAAGATATCACATCCACTCAAGGAACCTTGCCTGCCTATGTCCTTAGACCAACACAGCTACAACCAACTCTTGGAAATGGAGTGGCACTTGAAGGTGCCACATATAAAGGTCAGAGTGGCATGATCTTCCAGCAGCTGGACTGTAAGCACTGACCTTTGACAAAGAAAAGCCACAAGCTGCATGGCAGGGTTGAAGACTTTTTGGCCAAATGAGTAGAATAGTTAAGTAATGCTGAAAGGCGAGACGATGCGAGAGGGTACTGGACTGGCACTCCAACGTTTTGGGGTGCATTCCTGACAGCACCAGAAAGACCCTCAAGGGAATTTCGGCTCCCATGTTCCATTGAAGTTGATGAGAGTTAGATGCCTTACAGACCTTTGAAGATCTAGGCTTCAGTCTTTTTGGCATATCTATACCTCCACCAACTTACTGTACTGGCTAGGGGCGCTGTGCTGAGCAGCCCTGTGTCCCATTCTTTGGAATGGGAAGCTGGATGGCTGTGTCTATGCTTGGGAGGTTGTGTCTGCCTGGCATGGTTAGAAGTACAGACATTCCCTTTGCGTCTCAGTTTCCCATCTATAAAAAACAGAAGGCAGCCATGAAGCCTATCACAAACACCTTCCCTGCCTGACTGCAGACAAACATAGTTAACTACCTGCTCTCATCTACTCCTTTGCACACCAAGTCAATCCTGGCAGGGAGGGACCATTTCTGACTTTGCCTATGTACAGCCTCCAGCGTGCGGTGGCTCTCATTTGGGGGTAGGCCAAACAAGGGCTACTGTAATACACACAATAACCAAGTTCACAATAATTATAATCATTAGTCAATCTTAATGAGCAGACACCAATCCATACTGTAGTAATATCAGCATATGATATTATTAATGAGTCTATAATAAATATAATAAAGGTCAGTATCCATTTTGATCCGGAGTATAATTGAGTTAATATTCAGGAATGCAGTATCACGGAAGAGAATAAAGTAATGATGTGTGCTGTCTTTCAATAGCATCCTCAGACGCATTCTTAAATTAAATAACGATTGAAAACTTAATAACAAAGAGCTTGGCAATTAACCCTTAGTCACTTTGACAAATTTTACTTTTTCATGGTACGTAGCTGACAAGAAGTGTGAAATGCTGAATGTGTTTATTATTCAAAATGATAGACATTTGTTTCTGGGTTTTTTCTATAAAGCATTCGCTGTTTCTAGTCCTTGATTTCATGACCTATGTAGCCAACAAACTCAGAGAGAGTTTTAGACTATACATCTGGCTATGCCTGTCCAAGGCACTCAGAAAGAAATACTTCAGCCACTAGCATGGGAAAGAGCGCTGTCAGACTGGCACGCATAGAATATATTGAAAACATAAAGTAAAGGTACACGTGCTTTGGCATTAGCAGATTCAACAGAAAATAACTTCAGATTCACACACGCAGATTCAACACATGCCGTAATCTCATACGTTTGGTTATAAAATTTGCAGTTGACACTTTTTTTTTAGTTTCACAGCTAGCTTCCTAGTCTTGGAACAGAAGCAATGTCACGTGATTTATGAAAACGACTCTTCTTAGGAGAATTTGAAAGCATGGAACACGTAATGGAAAAAATGTCATTTCCAAAAAAAATAATTGGAGCTAACGTCTCATTTTTCATGCATACCTGCACTAGAACAATTGCATTTCTTGAAGGTTTTGTGGCAATCATCTGGGTGAAGTGGCACGAAGACCTTAGAGTTGAACCTGGCTTTTGAACAAACACTTGCAATCCACCTAGCACTTGCATATAACAGCAGTAATCCAATAGTAGTAAATAATAGCAGAGGTTTTGGCTAGGGGAAAAGTCTGTATCCAAAAGAGATGAAGCAGAGAGATCCAGGAAAGGCCATTCCAATGGCAGTGGTTGTGCTGGGGAAGGCTTTATGCCTCACAGCTTGTCTCCGAGAGTGTCGCACGCCATTCAGAGGTAGGGTGGCAGTCCATTTAGGTAAGCCCAAGTCAATTTAAATATGAGACGTGCAGGTGCTGGGGGCAAGTTTCAGAGCAGATCTAGCTGATCTCCTCAGGTGCCTGTACATGACGCTGGCTTTTTCTAGCCAAAGATAATCTCTAGATTTATCTCACTCTCGCAGGGCACCACGATGATTCCCGTTACTATTTTGCACATAACACATTCAACACTCATAATTGGTTCACGTTATTACTAGTAAAACACGTTAGAGGGCACCTGGTGGACGAACTGTGTCAGAACAGGGGAAATGGTGATTTTAGCTGTGTGCAAGAATACACGTAACAAACGTTTCACGATAAAATTAAGCCTGGTGGAACAGCTGGCCATGGTAAAAAGAAAATGCGTCAGAGGTGGCCATGATAAATCGAAACCTACCATGATCAAAAAACGGGTGTTTTCACCCATGGCTAACCTAGCGCAATGGCGATTTTTGGTGCCGTTTCATAACGTGCATCTAAACAACACACATCATGTACAAGGGCCTCTAGGCAATGACTTGGGCAGTTTGCTCACACTGAAATCTAGGCTGTTTTATCTTTAGTACTAGTGATACCTGAATCAGCCCAGTTAAAGCTACCGTGGGCAGCATGGGATGTGATTGCACCTTTGAGTGTGATCTGAAAAGGTGGAGTGGAGCTATCAGATGCCTTTGGGGTCTGCATCCGGCCCACTGCATTCAGTGAGAGCCCTGCTACTGACGCCAAGGGGCTGCGGATCGGGCTGTAAGCCCCCTCTCTGCCCTGCCTTGTTGGGAAACCATGTATTCTGCTTTCTAAGCTCCTTGAATTAATAGATCGTCTTAGTCTACATTATTTCCAAACAGGTGTAAGGGTGTCCCCTTTGGAGTAGCTGCATTTCCCTGTATGCTCCATTAGGACTCCTAACCTGCACAAGTATTCAGAAGAAAGCAAAAAATTAAATGCAGAGACAGACTTTATACCACTGATCTCAGCTGTTTTTCTCACAGAAGACCATCTTTTGCAGCTATGTTATTGAACCTTTCTGTTTAATGACCCCTATACTGCACTGCTATCAGGTAGTGCCATCTGTATTTGGGAAAATGTGCTCACTCTTCTGTTTACTCAGCATAAATTATCTTTATTTAAGGTTTAATAGAAGATGCATCTATTTGGGCATCTGTACTTAACTGATTACTGACCACGCTGGACTGCCTGGTGCGGGCTGCTGTAACGTGCCAGCTGCTGTGAAATGATAAGAGCCTGACATATGTTAAGAGCAAGCAACAATCACAGGCAGGGAGTACAACTTGTTTTTAAATATTTCTGAGCCAGCAGATAATGCCAGAATAAAGGAACCCACCCCCCGATCCTTCTCTACCTGCAAAGCGAGACTCTGTTGTGAATCCAAAAGCGTATGAAAAAGCATTCAAAAGCCTCTATTACCCCCAGCATGAGTGAACTTTTTGTACACGCCAATGTAAAACAGGTCCAGCTTTGCCACCTATTTAATTTAATCCAATAAAGCACCGCTGTCCACAAGAATGCCAGAGAGACCGGCCTTTTAAACTGGCAACTGCAATTGATTTGGAAAGTTGCTGCCATCTATAGATAGGAATTAGGATTTGCATGCACATAATGGGAGCAGGAGAAATAATGGGGTATAAAAAGAAGGGAGGCACAACTCAGAGCAGAGAGGGAGGAAGGAAAGGATGCAAGGGCCGGTCTCAATTGTCACCCATCACCAGCGCCCAGACAGGATCTAGCCCACTCGCCTGTTTCCAACAGCGACTAAATTCAAAGCATATGCAGACAGCTCTGCAGTTGGCACCTATGGGATAACTTTCTTCTTGGCCTCTTCCCCCAAAGCAGGGGCACAGTTCGGTTCTTGGCAAAACATTTTGTTTTACTTGAAAAAAAAAATCCCTAGACCTTAACTCAGTCTGTCCTTGTTTTCTTTTCCCTTGTCGCCCAGAAGTCTCCCCTCTCTCATGGACCTTAGGGAGCCAAGACTGTGGCCTAGCTGTGCTATGTGCTGTAGGTGCTGTAGGTGCACTTGGTGTGAGACAATCCCTAGGTGGGGAGTTTTCAAAAGCATCTATTGCTCTGATTTCTGCAGGGGCAGAGGCACCCGTTGATTAAATGCAGAGGCACAGCTCATTGATTTCTATAAGAAGCAGACACCTAAATACCTATTAAGGTCTAAGCCAGAGTGTCTTAGGAGCTTTGCAGCACGGACTTTTTTGCTTTTGGCGTACTGTGAAGTAACCTTGACGAGCTCAGTCTAATGATCCACAGGCATGATGGTAGTATTACAAAGGCCACCTGCTCTCTGGCTGTCCCTCTCAGCAAGACGCCCCATCAGATCTGCATTTGCACAGAAAGTGGTGGGTGCAAGCCTCTGACCTGTGCTATGCAAGGGGACAGATGAGATGACTGGATCGGTCCCAGTGGATTGAATAAAAAATATACTGAGTGAATGTTACTAACGTCGCTGAGCCAAGAGCTCACTGGTTAGGAAACAACAGCACTGAGACTATCTCATGAAGATGCACACTTTGGTACCATAAAAACCACACTGGACACCGCACAGCTAAATGTACAGCAGGAATAGTGCTGATGAAAAGTCGAACTGGGACCAGTGTCAGAGCTCGAGGAAGTGGCTACAACTTGGAAATCTCTTAGGCAAATTCAGCAGTAACACCTGTTAGCAATAGCATAATTAAGGGTGGGCAACTGGGCCACCAGCACTGGGCTTCGGCTTAGGCGGCACAAGACTGCCAGTGTCTGCTGGTGCTGGCCAGGCCACCACTGCCGCCAGCCTGGCCACTGCCCCTCCCCTGCTGCCACCCAGGATGCAGAACCTGCCTTTTCCTGTTAGTCTGCAAAATGCAAGTCAGGCTTGATACAGCTGGAAAAGAAATTGGAGGGGGCATAAATGATAATGGTGCAGCTTCCATGGGCATGGCACTCCATGGCTATGGGCAAGGAGTAACTTGCACACAGGAGCTGTAGCAAGGAAGGCAGCTTCCAGCAAAGTGCAGGGAGCAGCACATACCTCTCCCCTCCTCTCTCATGGTAGCCTGTTGGTAGGTTGGTTGGCTCTGTTGCTCCCATTCCCCTGGCATATGATTTACGCTGATTTTGCAGACTTGCCAAATGCCAGATTGGCGGAAGTTCCATTTCGACATGTCTTGATGTGATGAAAACCGTGTTTTTTGCAAAATCAGCATTTTCTGCTGGAAAAAAGTCAGCGATGCCAAAATGTTTTGGCTTCTCTGCCAGGAAAAATCAAAAGGAAGGAAACATTTCATTTTGAGTCAAGGCAACATTAAATGGTGTCTGTCTGAATGACTGTGCCACCGTGACCCCTCTCTGGGCCAGGTTCCTAGCTTGACTACATCTCCTAGAATAGACTGCATTTGTGCTGTGGCTGAGTGGACACATGGGGGATTGAGTCTGGCTCAGCAAAGCCATGCTTCTATACTGTGAGAGGTTGAGTCCAGTGGGCAGGGGCAGGGGGAGCGATTTGCAGCTATTGTCAACTGGCCTTCCCTTGTGCGAGCCAAAAGAAGCCAGGATAATTTATGCCACCTTAAGTTCTGGTTCTTGACAAGTAACTTTTCCTGTTGTCTATGCAGCCGGACCACATGAACCTTGAGATCGCT
This sequence comes from Caiman crocodilus, assembly GCA_030014935.1. Lineage (NCBI taxonomy): Eukaryota > Metazoa > Chordata > Crocodylia > Alligatoridae > Caiman > Caiman crocodilus. The sequence goes on from JAGPOW010001296.1 coordinate 134,735,992, forward strand.
GCCAACTTTATGGCTCTAGGAGTCTATGGATTTGACTCTAGCATTGTTGCTTTATCCTTGGAGCCTGTAAGTGCTGATATGATGATGCCATTCCTGTAGACGTACCTGTGATTGTGGCACTCTATGCAATGATCCTGGGGTTCCTGCAGAAGTGTGCCTGGTCCTTATACAGCAGTGTCTAAATGATAATCATTTCCTGGGGATCACATTACATGTCCCATACTGCTGCTCCATTGCTTTTTGAGTGCATTACATATTTTTGCCCCTGTAAAACACAATGCTGTGCTGGTTAAATAAGGGTAAAATTACAGTAAATGCAGACTCAGCAGTTTAGCCTGTTCTGTGTAGCATCTCACTCCCAGGGACCATACACACCAAACAAATGCACATGGCTAAGCAGGCTAGCACTAAGCAAGCCAGCTTCAAGCAAAAAACAATGATCTATTTCCAATCAGGGATGATATATGAGGTTTACCTTCCTTTACAGAATATATTTGCTGGAGTTTGAATATGTGGGTAGTTTAATATGATTAGCTTAAATTTCCTAATGAAAAAAAGTATCATCTATCACAAAATGATATTTGCCAAGTGGCCTTTTTCATTTTCCTCCAGTTTCAAAGTCCCGTTAGTAATTTCATTCCAAGATCATTCCTCTCAAGATGAGCCTGTTATTTCCTCACTGGTCTGAATCTAACCATGGTGGGAACGGGTGTATTTCCATCAAATTCAGACTTACACCAGATCCCAATTGGATTCAGTTTTATTTGGGCCTCAGGCTGGTTCCTACAGAAGTGATGTGCAGAATGGATAAGTACGATGTGTCCCAAACATTTTAATAAAGCCAAGCCTCTAAACCAAACTTAGGACACCCCAACATGTGGTTGCTTTTCAGTGGGAACTGTTGAATCCTGAGCACTTTGAAAAACCAAGCCACTTATATGGATCTGAGAGCCCAGCTCACAGACATGGTTTGAAAAATCATTAGTGGGATTTTCAAAACCACCAAGGCAACTTAGAAGCAAAAGTCCCATTGAAAGTCAACTGGAGTTGTGCTCCTAAATCACTCAGGCACCTTTCAAAATCTGATCTCTTGTCTAGAAAATCTTATTTTACCAAAAGAAATGGGATGATGCTCTAGATAAGTAGGAGCCAAATTTTTTTGGCAGGATTGGCATAAATTAGCCCTGCCACCTCTTCGTATTCCCTTCCCCTGCCCAATCTGTGGCTCTGCTTTCTGCTGCCTGCCCTGTCTTCTGCTGTGCTGCCTGTCCTCTCCCTGATCTTCTGCATGTCACTCATTGTGGCTGTTCATACCACTTGTGGCATGCCACAGGTTGGCCTTTCTGGTTTTAGATCATGAGAATAGCCAGATTTGGAATATCAAAGATTAAAAAATACCCAACTATCATGGGAACGATAGAAGTCACCAAGCTTCAGGGCTTAATCCAATTTATAACTATCAAGAGGTCAGGAGAAAAAATACTTCCCATAGCAGCCAGTTGTTCCAGGATTCCTGGAACCCCATCCGAAACATAGATTCATAGATGTTAGGGTCAGAAGGGACTTCAATAGATCATTGAGTCCGACCCCCTGCAGAGGCAGGAAAGAGTGCTGCGTCTAGATGACCCCAGCTAGATGCCTATCTAACTTACTCTTGAAGACCCCCAGGGTAGGGGAGAGCACCACCTCCCTTGGGAGCCCGTTCCAGACCTTGGCCACTCGAACTGTGAAGAAGTTCTTCCTAATGTCC
>JAGPOW010001296.1:134737841-134753128 GCA_030014935.1 Caiman crocodilus
TCCTGTGTCCAGGCGTTTTGTAACCTGGTCATAAAAAGAGACTAGATTAGTCAGGCATGATCTGCCTGCTACGAACCCGTGCTGGTTTCCCCTCAGCATAATTTTTCCTGCTGGGCTCTCCCAAATGTGAGCCTTGATAATTTTTTCAAAGATTTTGTTGAGGATGGAGGTGAGACTGACTGGCCTATAGTTGTCCGGGTCCTCCTCCCTCCCCCTTCTTGAAAATGGGGACCACATTGGTCCTTTTCCAGTCCTCCGGGACTTGGCCCGTGTGCCACTAGCATTCAAATATTCCCGCCAGTGGTGGGAAACATCCGATTGTGGTGCAGGCAGCCAACTGATTTGCCCTAGTGTGGCAACTCTTGGGTTCCAGCATTAAAACCATCTGTGCTTGGTGCTATTATTATTTGACTGTGCTTCACATGTTCTTTCCATACAGCTGAAAATGATTGGGGCTATTTTTGCACAATGAGAGCTGGAGGTGTGTTTGTGTATACTCTATTCTTCATTTGATTTACATCTATATTTTTCTTGCTCTCCATCTTCACAATAGAACAGTAGTAACATAGGTGCAGCCTGACCTTTCAGGTACAAAGATACTACACAGGGGTGAAAGTAGATGACATTAAACAAGGCCCACTTTTGTTCTCACTTGAACTGTTGTAAATCAGGAGAAACTCTACTGAGGTGCCTGCTGCTCCATCAGTGTAAAATGAATATAAAGAAAATCAGAATCGAGTTGAAGGACAACATTAATGCAGCTTTAATCATTTTAAAGTTTTTTTTCTTAATGCCTTAGCAACTGAGAGCAGTTTTCAAATATTTCAAAGGCTGCCTTGAAAAAAAGAGGATTCTCCCTTGCCACCGAGGGTGGGAAATGAAGCAAGGGGTTTAAACTGCAGCAAAGCAGATTTAGATTAAAAAGGAAAACTTCCTTGCTGTAAGAACAGCAGGACAATGGAACAAGCTGCCTAGGGGAGTTATGGCGTCTCCTTCTTTAGAGGTTTTCAAGAGCAAGCTGGCTAAGCATCTATCTGGGCTGATTTTAGAAATGGTGAGGTAGTCTAGTAGCTGTGCAGGGTGCTGGACTAGATGTCCCTTGCAACCCATGTGTCTATCATTTGGGAATAGAAGCTGTTTCTTTACTAAATAGTGTTATTTGAGCCTGCTGGTCTAGGACTCTAGGGTTATTTGTGGTTTTGGGCTTAGACACTCATTTGTTATTGCAGGGTAGTTTAGGTGAATGTTAAGTATGAAGCGGATCAATTTGGATCTCTTCTGAGCATGCTTCTAAACCTAAACATAGGTAATTAAGGAAATATTACAACAATGGGAAGTTGCCTAATGATTCTAGATATCTATGCTGTAGGGATGATTGGAGGAGGGTTGCTCTAGATCACTGGTGGTGACGTAAGTGCCTAATAGCTGCCACAATTTTGTGCAACCCTGTTTCGTTTCAGAGGTGTTTTGGTCCATTTTGAGACACCAAATCCGAAATGAAACGGAGGGCTCTGAAATGTTGCTGAAACAAAATGAAACCATACAAAACATTTTGGAAATGTTTTGGATGCTTTGGAACGTTTTGGAGGTGCCCCCTGGAATAGCCAGCACAGCCCCGCAGCCCTGCTTTTAAAGTACCAGGAGGCTGGGGCCGGGCTGGGGGTGCACCAGGCAGGGCAGCCATGGGTTTTTCTCCCATGGCTCCTCCAGCTGTGCCTGCCTCTCTCTAGGTGGGGAGAGCCACAAGAGAAGCCTCCATGGCGGCCCTGCCTGGTCCTATCCCCCACCCGGCTCCAGTCTCCTGGCACTTAAAAAATAAAAGCCCAGCACTCACTGGATGCAGCAGCAGTGATTAGGGACTCTGAGGGCTCATGGCAGAGCTCCTCTCTGCAGCGTGAGGAAGTGGGGGGCAGCAAGGATCACCTTTCCCCTCCCTGCTTGGCACCCATGCAGCAGCTTTCACATCACAAGGGTGCAGCATGGGTCAACAGGGTGCAGCACACTGTCCAGGAGCTGAGGCAACTCTAGAAGTCACCTGGAGCCCAGCATCCCTCAGCCCCAGTGGTCCCAGCTCCCAGACAGCACCTGGCACCTTGCCAAGCTGTGCTGAACCCACACCATGGGGCAGCTACTGTGCAGGTGCCAGGTGCAGGATGGAGCCAACCCTGCTGCCCCCCACTGCTAAGCACTGTGTGGGGGGGGCTCTTCCATGAGCCCTGAGAGGCCCTGATCACCACTGCTGCAGCTGGTGAGTGCAGGGCTTTTTTGCTTTTTCTGTAAGTGCCAGGAGGCTGGGGCTGGGCAGGGGCTGAGGCCAGGCAGAGCACCTATGGGGGCTTCTCCCCTGGTTTCCCCTGCCTGTGGAGAGGCAAGCACAGCCAGAGGAGCTGCAGGAAAACCTGCAACTGCCCGTCTGTGCCTGCCTTTCCCCAGCCAAGCTGAATCTCTGAATTAGCGCCTAAACAGCATTGAAACTCTGAAACAGATTTGGCTGAATTGAAATGGAACAGTTATCCAAAACACTGAAATGAATCAATGTTTTCCAAAATGGCCAAATCCAAATCTGAAACGAAACTTAGCTGTTTTGCACAGCCCTAGTGCCTAAGGCCTCACACAGGGATTCAGTTTCTCCTGGGGGAGTCATTGATCTCAGGAGAAGCCACAAAAGTGTATAGATGTCCTGTTTTTTTTCTCCTGCTCCAGGAGAAAAATAGTCTGAGAACAACCAGGGTTAAATCACTCCTAAGGAATATTTCTTCTGTTAGAGCATATGTCTTTTCCTGCTGTAAGTCTCTTTTAGGCAACAACAGGAATGATTTGGAACTGATCTTTGCTCTGCTGTAAGTGACAGTGCGATTTTCATGTAGCCAGTCACCTATGTCCAGGAAAGACTCCAGGAGTGAATTTTGCGATGCTTTGAAACCACAAGAGTTTGCCGTTGCCTTCAACGAGGCCAGGATTTCACCCAAAATATCATGGGATTGATGTCAAGAGCTGGCCACCCTAGAACCTTGCAGCCACCAAAATCACCCAGTAGACAAAACTTACTTGACTTATAAGTTTAAAAAGGCTCTTATAATGTAGGGATTTTTGTGCATGTGGAATTTATATCAGATACAGTTTTCAGAAGCTAAGTGCATTAGGAGCCAAAAGCTCCATTAAAAATGGGCAAAGCTTGTGCTTCTAACTCAGTGTGTTTGGACATACCCTTCAGAGAACCAAAAGTGTGTGAGAGTGAGCACATCTACAAGTGCACTTTAACGTGCATAAGCCTATTTTAATATGCATTAAAGAGTCACAAAAAAACCCATGCTCTTTAGCTAATGCACATTTTTCTAGTACCTCACAATAGAGGGTATTTTTACACATGGTCCTGAGCTGGCGGGGGTGGTGAAGATTTAATTGGAGTAGCTCCAAGAGCCGTTCTAATTAAAGCGCTGCTGCATCTTGTGTATCAGCATCCCCACGCTTAAAAATGGCTTCAGGTGCCCCTGCTGCCATTTTTAAGTACAGGGTGGCTATACAGGAGAGGCGGGAGGCTACTGGAGTGCACGAATTGCCACGGCCCAGAAGACTCAATTAATTGAGTCTGCTTCTATGCACTAGAATTGCAGCCCATCGGAGCAGCCTTGCTGCTCATGTATATGCACCCAGAGGTAGTAGATTTAATGCACATTACCTAAAGTGCATTAATGAACATGTAGACATGCCCACTAAAACCAAGAAAGCAGGGACGCAGCAAGTGCAGTGGTTTGTACAGAGAATCGGGAATCAGGACTCTTGGGGTTTTCTCCCAGGTCTGCTGCCATGTCTCTGTGTGATACTGAGTAGGCACATTTACATGTGCACTTTAATGCACATTAGCTTATTTTAATTCACATTAAAGTATCACAAATAAATGGTGCTCTTTAGCTAATGCACATTAAAACAGGCTAATGCACCTTTTTCTAGCACCTCACAGTGGAGGTACTAAATGTAATGCCTATAACCTATAGCATATTAATGACCATGTAACATGCCCAGTGAGTCATTTTACATTTTTTTTTGAAGAATTTGGTTCCAGTATTTTTAAGTAGAATAAAAGTAGGCACATTGACCAAGAGGCTGTGTAAGGGCCTGATCCCACTTAGGGTGCCTGTAGATGTGCTAGGAGTCTGCTCTGAGGTGCTGCGTCAGAGCCGACTCAATTAAGTGAGTCTGCTGGAGCATGGTAACTACAAGCTTTAATTCAAAGCATGGAGATGCTGATGTATGAGAAGCTACGGCGATTTAATTAGAGCATCTCTTGGAGCCGCTCTAATTAAACTCCCTGCTCCCCCACTCCCCAGAACCTGTGTAAAAATGCCCTTAGTGCTTTTCCAAAATGGTGACTGCCCTTGTCTTTTGTTGATAGTAATGCATGCTGAAGGTAATCTGAATCTCTTGGAAGCACTCAGCATCCACATAATACTCATGAGTTACAGGAGCAACCACCGTCTGTTAATAATGGAGCCTACTTTTATGAGTTTTGAATGTAAAGGTCATATTCTGATCTCATTTGGATAGGGGTAAATCTGATACAACTCTACAGAAGCTAATGGAATTGCTATGGATTTACATCACTATAAACTGCTACTGGAGCTCTTTAAAAGCTATTTAAGCTAAAGGAATATGTTGGCACAAGAACAAATGGATATAACGGGGTCATGAATAAATTTAGGCTGGAAATTAGAAGAAGTGTTTCTAACCATCAGCAGAAGTTCTGGAACATCCTTCCAATTAGAGTAGTGGGGGCAAGAAACTCATAAACTTCATGAATGGGACCATATAACATAGATGTCTCATAGACTAGGAGCTGGAGTTGGTGATAAAAGAAGTCTCTGTCACTCCTAGATGCCTATTATTTTTATTACAGTAGTGCCTAGAGGTCCCTTGTTTTAGGCGGTTAGCAAAGATAGGCCTTGCTATAGGGGCTTTAAATTCTACATGGAGAAAAAAAGACAAAGGGCATCACCACACTCATTTTAGAAATAGAGAACCGAGTAACAAAGATTAAGTGAATTGCCTATGGATACAAAGAAAGTCTATGGCAAACCAAGGAACTCAACGAGGGTTTTTTGAGAACTAGTCTGTTACCTTATCCATAGGACCATTCTTCCAGACTCAGTAAAGACACAAAATTGCAGCAAGGGAAATTTAGGTTGGTTGTTAGGAAGATCTCGCTCACTATGAGAGTGGTCAGACATTGCAACAGACTATGTAGACAGGTTATGGTATCTCCATCCTTGGATGTCTTTTAGAATAAGTTGGACAGACGCTTGACTGGGATGGTTTAGTAAAGGACAATCCTGCCTTGAGCAGGGGTAGGGCTAGATGACCTGCTGAGAGTACTTCTACCCCTACTGCTCTATGATTCTATGCTGTAAACACTGGGCAAGTGAGTAGACTTATTATTAGGGGTGTGCAAAATGGGCCATATTTGATTCAGATTTGGCCCAAATTGGGGAGAGTGATTTGATTCATTGATTTGATTCACTGTCCCTAATTTGATTCGGCCAAATCCATATCTGAAGATTCAATGCTTTTTTGGAGAATCAGCAATTTGGCCACAAACTCAGCTTTAAATATTTTTTCTACATACGTTGAGGTACCAGGCACAGCTTGTGAAAGCTGCGATACTGGGGCAGATGGAGCATCCCACAGGAGTGTGTATGTGTGTGTGTGGGGGGGGGGGGACGTCTGCTCAGCAGTGAACCTGGACTTCTGGGTCTGTTGGGGAGCATGCTGGGTGGCCCCTCCTCCTAGACTTCCCTCCCCGGCTCAGTGGTTGTCTGCAAGGTGACCTCGGGTGCTCCCTCCAACCCAGGAGGCACCAGTCACCAAGCCAGGGGGTAGGAGGGAGCCCCTAGCATGTTCCCTGGCAGATGCAGAAGTGGCTCAGAAGTGCTTCTCCCCGCTGCCGAGCACACCGGGGAGCCCTCCGCGCTCCTGTGGCATGCTCCATCCGCCCCAGCATCGCTGCATTCATGAGCCACCTGCTACCTAGGGGTATGTAGAAAACACATTTAAAGCTGTGTCTGTGTCCGAATCTCCGAATCTTTCTGAATCTCTCCAAATCGATTCGAAGGGTTTTGATTCAATTTGGAGAGATTAAAGGGTCTTTTGATTCAATGCAGATTCAGGGATTCAGCCACCGAATCGGGCCGAATCTCTGCCAAATCGAATCAGGGGCCAAAGCTTCACACGGCCCTAGTTATTACATATGCGTATTCAAAAAGCTAAATGAGCATATGTCTTGGAAAGACTGGAGGTCTCAATGACATCAGCATCTGGCTGTGACTCACTATAATAGCACTGTATCTCACAGGAGCACTCAGAGTTTTAATTAAAGTTTGCCATGTGTTCTGAGATCCTGAGATGAGAGGGGCCATTTCCAATGAAAAATACTATCATTACATCCCACTGTCGAATAGCAAAGCACTCTGGTAAAACATGGAATTTACAACAATGCAAAAAAAGGAGACATTGCAACCTTGACAGTGTAACAAATATTGGATTTGTCGACAACTGGGGAGAAAAAGGATGACAAACAGATAAGAATGTCTCAATCACTGTAGTTCATTAATTTGTTGCCTCCTTGAGAAAGAACGCTGCCAAACAACTCAGAAACAGTGTAAATTATGCAGAGGATAATCTCAGCAAACTGGCAGGTGCTCACCTAGCTAACAGACATATTGAAAAAAATCTCCAAGTGATTATTTATTAGACTTTTTGAAGATTACAAGAGGAAGTATCTGGCCCAGAATGTTAACTTGCTAATGAGCCTTTATGTGGTTTACCTGTCATATAATAATGGATGATTTCCCTTTGCATGGCTCTTTAGGTTTATTGCTGCATCCATTAGACAGCCACTGTATTTTCCGAGATTTGGAGGGACTTGTAACAAGGGGACGAGTTCTGCTCCCACTGGTGTCTTGGCCTTGATCCTGTTCCTCTTGAAATTAAGCCCCCCCAAACCTGCTTTGGTTTTTTTTTCTCTCTTTCAGCCCTTTTGTCCCATTCTATTGTCATGAAGGACTAGAACAAAGTCCCAAATGTCCAGCTGAGAATTCCCTTAGGAGGTCTTTCAGCTTATACATATAGGCCAACTGTACCATGTGTCTGCATTTGTGACAACTATGCCTTTGCCACATCCAGCAAAGTGGCACGTCAGTGGAAAGAGAAGAGGGAGAGAACATGTCATGGATAGGGAAGCACGTACTTGCACATCACTGATTCCTAGCTGATACTTTACATCCTTCGGGAGTCATAGCCAACTATTATAACATAAAGCAGCCATTAAGCTGCTCCAATCTTTATCCAAGCCTTGAACATGGCTGGAGGAAATGCATGTAGTCAGCTGTCAGATAGTCACCTCACTGAGAAAAAAACTCCTCTCAAAAGGAGTCTGGCTCTTTCATTGATTTGAGACCTTTTACTTTCAATATATACAGCCCAGTCAGTTTGTATGGTAGATTTTTCTTGTGCAGTAAGAAATCAATGAACTAAAAATTCATGAATCAACACTGGGTCCTCCTGGGTCGGTCCTGGAGTGAAACTACTCAGGGTCCATAATCAGAGAAAAAAAAATCTAGGTCCGAAATATAGGGTCCCAAAAATTGAGAGAGGCTGTAGGATACTTTTAGGCTGGTGCTGGAGTGAGGCTACTCAAGGCCCATAATAAGAAAAAAAATATCTGAGTCCCAAAAATTGAGAGAGAGGCTGTAGGATGCTAGCAAATAACATGCACGCAAAGGGCAGAAAATGCTTCTTTACCAAAAAGCTGTTTTCCCAACATACCTTATCTAGTCACCTGAAACATGCATCCCAAAGATCATGCTTATTAGGACTACGGCTATGGGGCACATCGCCACACAGCCCCACAGCCCACCTCACCATGCCCTCCTCATTTACCCACCAACCCCATCTTCCAGTCCAGAGCCAGCCTCCACCACACCACATGCACAGCTCTACACCTCCCTTATGTCAGGCAGGCAGATGAGATGCTCGTGCTAGCTACCAAAGAGAAGAAATCGAGACTTTTTTTGGTGTAGAGCATCACTGCTGCTTCCTATTCCAGACATGGTGTCTGCAGAACAGCAGCTGAGAGTGCCGAAATGACAGGAATAGTTCAGGGGGTTTTATCTGTCTATCCACTCAGAGCCCGTAGGGCCTGCCTGCAACCCACTGGTGGAGAACCGTAGAAGCAGAGCAAATTACTGATGTGTGTTTGGATATACTCCTCAGAGAGCCAAAAGTGTGCAGGAGTGAACGCATCTACACATGCGCTTTAACGTACATAAGCCTATTTAGCCAAACTCTTGGCCAGTATATTGCCACGCGTGGCATACTCTTTAGCCAGCTTGCCAGTATAACTTGTTCTTCCTCCATCCTAAACCATGAAACCACCTCACATTTCACCAGCTGAGAATCGAGCTCCTTGGTCTGGATTCCAGCCTTACCTATCACAGAGGCATTTCCCTTCATCTCTAATTAGAGCCCCGTATATTTAATTATACTTCTAGTGTATTTAAATACACTTCTGTAGCTCATAAACCTTAGTAATAGTCATAAACTGCAGCCGTAAACCTTTGTTCTGAAAGGAGGACCCCTTCCAGAGCTGCCCAGTGGTTGAAACAAGGAGAATACAGTCTATCACCGCAAAGAAACAGCCATAATCAGAGCCATTAGGCACAAACAATATGTTACACTACATAGGAACTGAAGTGCCGGCCTTTGTTTTAAATTAATGGCTGCAGCTCCAGCTAAAAGCCTGTCGTTTGCATGGCACACAGGAACAATTGCCTTGTGAGAGAGTGATGGGAAAATGGAAGACTTGGCCGGGTGTCAACAATTTAACTGCTAATCCCCTCTTACCCACTCAATGTGCTTTATTGCGTGACCCCGTCTCATCATGGCCTCACCTCTCCCAATCTGATGCAAAATAGTAGCATGCAAGAGGTGGCTATACATGTGCTAATCCACCGTCCGGTAATTTTCTCCATGCCTATCTCACACCTGGGGCGTCAGTCCTCTGTGGGAAGTCGCCCTTCAGAAAGTCACGTACATCTTTGCTTTCTGGCCGTTGAATTGAATGAACACTGGGGAGCCGGGAGAGACTGCTTTCTCTGTTCCCTGTGGAAGGGCTGCAGCACTATGAGAGGTGAAGAGCAGGCCCCTGAAGAGTTCACCATGGACAACTTTCTGCCGATCTCAGTAATTGTGCTCAACCTTCAGGCATCACTGCGCTAGGGCTCCTGAATGGGCCAATAAGACACGCGGTGAAGAGGAAGGATGACCTTGCAGTTAAAGTGAGGTTCAGGAGGTACAGGTCTGGCACCAACTTATTTTGAGGGACAATAATCCTGACTGATCATTAGGACTGATACTTCTGCCTCTTTGAACTCTCTCTGTGGCTCGCCTACTTGGGTGGAAGCTCTTTGGGAGATGAACTGTGTTTTGTGATTTCCTGTTCTGTGCCTAGCATGAAGGGATGTGGCGGTGGCCCCTGGTATGCCAAAAAATAATGATGGTCAGATCTCACTGCCTCTCCTTGTGTCACAGCGTGGACCTGGAGGGAGCATCTTTATGAATCTGCTGGCAATGAACTTTCCACAGGCCATTCACTCCTTGGTCTTAGATGAAAAGATGGCAGATACAATGGTGAATTTTTTTGGTGATGTAGCTATGTGTCCAGCAGCGAGTTGGCCATGACGAATTTGGCCAGGGTCAACCACCACTCACAGAAGCAAGTATTGACATCAGTGGGCAGACTCCCATTGACTTCCATGGATGAGGGATGGGGCCCAAAGCAATGAAATGATTTATTTTTTTTTCAGCGTCACACAGGACAATTGGAAGGAGACCAGTGAAAAGGCATGAGAAAGGACTAGGATCACCCAATAGTCGAATCTGCCTGGTAAACCTGAATGTCTCATCTTGGTCCCCAAATTTTGTTTTCCTTGCGTTTCTTGTAATGAGCATTACAGCATGCTTCTTCAAGTGCAAAAGCAGAATTACAGAAGGCACTGGTATGTTGCATCTTGCTTAAAAAGCCTATAAATCATTTAGAAACATATTACTAAGCTTATTATAAGACAATATAACAAATTAGAACTAATAGTGTTGCTTAATAACAAGATTTTTGTAACAAGATATTATACCCACATACATCACTGTGATGATGTTTAGCTAGCCACTTTGCAAATAGGTAAGCATGATTGATTACCTCTGTTTTTTTCCCCTCCTTCTGATTAGAAAGCACTGCAGCTTAGATGCAGAATATTAAATGGTACTATAAAGGACATTATTAATATGTACAGCAACCTTCTTTTTTCAGCTTCATGCCAGTTTATTGCTATAGTAGCCTTCTGAATGTGGCATTAATAAAACTGATGCAATAACACAACCCTTAAATCGGTTGTTACTGGTAATGAGGGAACAATTTGACAGCAGTGTTTGTTGGCAAAACTCAATGCCTGTTTGCAGTCTAATGGCTGATTAATTAATAATTATTCACTATCTAATGTTAAGAGCATGGTTCTCTGGGACTCAAACCCTGCTGCTGTTCTTAGTGTTTGCATCACACGCAAGATAATGTGTCATTTAATTTTTAGGCTACTCATTTCCGAGCGTTGTGGGATTTGAGAACCAGATCTGGAACCCTATCTTGCATCCGCAGCTCAGGATCAGGATCAAGACCTTTCCTCTAACAATTTTGTCTTACAAAGTAAACTCACCCTTCGCACACCCATCTGTCATGGAGAACCACGGCATCTGGCAAAGCTTCATCCCAAAGCACCCAATCCTGTGATTAAAGAGTAACTTTATGCCCATGTGGAGGCCTAAGGAGCTCAAGCCTTTTTACACATGCTCCAGGGATAGGGGTAGGTTGGGGGGCGCTTTAATTAGAGCAGCTCCAACAGCCACTCTAGCTAAGGCACTCACAGCATCTCGTGCATCAGTGTCCCCGAGCTTCACAATGGCAGTGGGGGCATTTTGAAGTGCAGGGACACTGATAGACAAGAAATGGAGGCACTAATTAGCATGCTCTGGCAGACTCAATTAATCGAGTTTGCTCTGACGTGCTTTAATTACAGCCTCCCTGCATGTCTACGGGCACCTTCAGTGTCGGAGGCAGAGAATTGCAGGTGGCTACTTCTGTACTAAGTCTTTGTAGGGCAAAGTGCTTGTGTATATATGTATCGATACTTCAGTATGATGCTGAGGAATGGCCAGCAAGCAGGAACAGGAGGCCATAAAATTCAATTATTCAGGGACTGAACTGAATTTTATTTTTTCAGGTTTAGCCTGGATAAAGGTGAAATTACGGAGCAATTATTTCTATTAATTAGACTTTTTCAGCGTTTCTTCTCCTGTAACAAGTCAAACAGATTCCAAATGCCAACATGTAGAACGATCACAAAAGACAAGCTACTTACATCGTGCTTGGATGTCCACCTGTTAACTGTGACATTCCCAGCATACAGATGGAGTGACGAGTCATTTGTGGTGTGACTGGCAGAACGGTGGTTATATACCAGGCCATGGTGGGCCAATAGCTTTGCTGTGGTATCACTTACTTACAGTCGTTTGAAGATCCCAGAAGAGCAAACTCATATATCAAAGAGCTCCATCCCACACCTAGTATATCAGGGACCTCTGGGGATACAATTTGCCTAAAGTACATGTAGTGTTGAATCAGTTAATCACAAAAAGGCCTGATTAGTAGGGGTGTGAGAAGTGGGCCCTGTTCAATTTGGATTTGGATTCGGCTTGAATCAGGGACAGTGATTCGTTGATTTGGATCGCTGTCCCTGATTCAATTCATCTGAATCCAAATCTGAACATTCAATGCCAATTTGGAGAATCACTGATTTGGACTTAGACACAGTTTTAAAAGCTTTTTTCTACGTACCTTGAGGTAGCAGGCATGGCTCGTGATCACTGTGATGCTGGGGTGCATGGAGTGTCCCACAGGAGTGCGGGGAGGCCCCCCACGTGCTAGGTGGCAAACCTAGAAGCGGACCAGAAGTATTTCCGGTCCAATTCAGGGGCTGCTGGGGAGCACACTGGGCACCTCCCCCCCCCCGGCACCTCCCTGGTTGGCAATTGGCCACAGAGGGACCCTGGCTGCCCCCCCCAGACCCAGAAGGCACCAGTCACTGAGCTTGGAGGGGGAAGGGAGACCCCCTTGCACTCCCTGGCAGACCCAAAAGTGGACCAGAAGTACTTGTGGTCTATTTCCGAGTCTGCTGCCAAGTGCGATAGGGAGTCCCCCATGCTTCTGTGAGATGCTCTATGCGCCCCAGCCTTGCAGCATTCATGAGCCACCTGGTACCTTGAGGTATGCAGAGAAAACATTTAAAGCCGTGTCTATGTCTGAGTCGCCAAATGTTTCCAAATCTCTCCGAATCAATTCAGAGGGTTCTGATTCGATTTGGAGAGATGAAAGGGTCCTCTGATTCAATTTGGATTTGGAGATTTGGCCACTGAATCGGGCTGAATCTCTGCTGAATCGAATCAGGGACCGAAGCTTTGCACAGCCTTACTGATTAGCTGATGAATTCCAGGGGCTAAAATTGCACCTGGAATTTACAAGGTCTCAGGAGGGAAGTTTCCCTGGATACAAGGCTGCGAATGCCACATTTCCAAGGGATGGCCTGAGACAGTTCACCACCAGTGGATGCTCAAAGATCTGTACATGGAAGCTGCTATGACTGCTTCTCTCTCTTCCACTTCATGAATATCCACTCTTCCCAGTTCTTTCCCCAACGTGTATCAGACCTGAATATAGGAGAAGAAAGGACTCAAGCCAAATAAGACAGCAATAGTGAAGGAAGGAGGTAACTATAGTTAGGACTTACCTCTTATTTGCTGTGTTTCAGAGAGTTATGTCTTTGCTTTAGCTGTGGGTCTCTCCTACGTGTGGGATGATCGTCATGCTCCAAGTGAAGTGAGCCTGTTCTACTTCAGATTAGTTTCCAATGGCATTAATAGCTGTTGATGTGGGTTTTTTTGTTGTTTTGCTTTTGAATCGCCAGATGAAGACGATATGGAGGGAAGGTATGGTGGCAAGACCTCATTGCTTCTTGATGGCTTTGACTCCAGTGAGGAAAGCTACACGGGCAGCATGACTGTTACTTGAGCAAGTGACTGAGAAAAGATGGTGGTGTGAACTCCAGAAGCAATTGTCACTGCCAATTAGTACATTTATTTTCTTCTTCTTCAAAGTCCTGTGTTTTCATTGCCATGTCTTCTTTTCCTCCTTCAGCTCGCCCTAATGTTTATTAATGCCTGCCTCCAGCAAAGAACTATAACATTGTTAATATGAAGACATGTACACGGTTAAACGCTGTGGCTTAGTGCCTAAAGTCAGGGATTTGGAATATTTCACCCGGCTTTGCTCCGTACATGGGAGATACCCGAGTGACCACTGCCTTGGATGACATACACAGAATAGTTCATGATGAATGGGCACTTACAAATCAGTCCACTGTCAAAAGACCCCGTCAGGCAGTGGTGGTGTCATTTAAGTTGTGCTTCACCAGCTACAAGCATGACGGTAAGGAAGAAAGGAGGAGATGCTGGTGTGTTATAACCAACTCTTAGCACACTGCCTGACACTGGCTCATTATCTCTGTATAAGATGCTGCTTGTTTGCATCTTCGCGTTGTCCTTGGCTAGGATTAGATGATAAACTCTTTGCGACAGAGGCCATCATTTTTGTGTCTGTGCAGCACCTAGCTCGCAGTGTGGCCTAGTCCACAACTAAGGCATGGATGTCATACAAACAAAAAAGAGTAATGTTCCTGGTCATAGCTACAGCACTAGGAAGAGCCTTTCTTTTCTGGTACCAGGAATAGTGCCCCTTAAGGGCCAGCATGCCTAAGCCTCCTGCCTGTTCAGTAAGGCCCCTCAAATACATGCTGAGCTTCCAAGTACATATCAAGGTCCCACTGAATGCTATTTGGGCACATCCCCAAGAGGGCGCATACGTGGTCTGCAGTGCCACAAACCAGTCTGTGGCACCGCAAACTGCATGTGGTGCACGTGCACGCATTCGCCATGCTTCTAATTAGCAGCATGGTGGGCTCTTTTTGACACCAGAAGATCCCAGTGTAAAAAAAAAGAATGCAACAAAAAACGTGGGGCAGTACACATGGCTGCAGTGTGCGCTGCCTGAAATTGGAGCCTGGCCAGCCAGAACAAGACTTTACTTGCTGGCCACGTTCCATGCACCTGGATCACTGGTGCAGTTCTGGTTGGCACCCAGGACCCCAGGCAAGGCTGCTGGGGCCAGCCAGGTGCTTGCCCCAGCCTCCCCTACACAACCTGGGGCAATCTGTCATGTGCCCAAGTGCACGCAAAGGGGCATGCCTGGGCAAATATGTGCCACTGCTCATTATTGCTGGGGAAATGCACAATTCTGCTCATGGGAACACTCCCTTTAAGTGCTTTAAAGATAGGTATGTTCATAGATTCATAGATTCTAGGGGCGGAAGGGACCTCAATAGATCATCGAGTCCGACCCCCTGCAGAGGCAATGTCCAGTCTAAATCTGCTCTCTGCTAGCTTGTGGCCATTATTTCTTGTAACCCCTGGGGGTGCCTTGGTGAATAAAACCTCACCAATTCCCTTCTACCCCCATGATGAATTTATAGGTAGCCACAAGGTCACCTCCCAATCTTCTCTTGCGGAGGCTGAGGCGCGGAAAAAGTCATTTCCTGCCATAAGAAATGTCTGGAAAAATTCAGTTTGGGACAATTTTTTTGGTCTGATCACATCAAAATGTTTCATTTTTCCTGCACTGCTTCATTGTGTTTGGCCTTTAGTATTAAATTGAAATGTTAGAGTAAATACTTAAATAGGTCCAGGTTCCCCAGTCTCTCCTCACAGGGCTTGGCCTGCAAGCCCTTAACCATACCTGTGGCCCTTCTCTGGACCCTCTCCAGGTTCTCCACATGTCTCTTGAAGTGCAGTGCCCGAAATTGAACGCAGTTTTCCAACTGCGGTCTGACCAGCACCCGATAGAGGGGAAGTATCACCTCCTTGGATCTGTTCATCATGCATCTGCTGATGCACGCTAAAGTGCCATTAGCTTTTCTGATGACTTTGTCACACTGCCCACTCATGTTCCTAGTGGACTCCAAGATCCCTTTCCACTTCCATACCACCCAGCAGGTCATTTCCTAGGCAGTAGGTATGCTGGACATTTTTCCTCCCTAGGTGCAGCACTTTGCATTTCTCCTTGTTGAATTGCAGTCTGT
>JAGPOW010001296.1:134772954-134794252 GCA_030014935.1 Caiman crocodilus
GTACCACCCCATTACAGGAGTCCATCAATAGGTCCCAGACTTCAGGGTCGAGGCTGAAGTCAGAATCAAAAAGTTTTGTAAGCACCTAAATTTGAACCCAGGCATTGTTACCGCCATCCAGTGCCTGGCAGAAGGGTTACACCTATTCTGACTGTAACCATTTTCTCTTCATCTGTGTCATCCGTACAGTGCATGGCACAACAGGATCCTGGATCTGAGATTGAGCCTTGAGCTAATGTTGTAATGGCAACGACAAGTGTGTCTGGAGGGTGGTTCTGAGCAGCAAAAAAGTGGCAAAAAGGATAGGAGACAATGCAACAAAACACACACGGAGGGAGGCAGAAAGTCCTATACTCCACCCAGGACTGTTAGTAGAAGCACCTTCATGAAACATTCATGACTGTTTTGAATATTATATAAGAACTGTTAGCAAATGATTCATACTGTGTGTCAGTTCCCCACCAAGTGCACAGATTGTTTATAAATATGTTATAGTCTATCTTTGGAAATACAAACGAGTGTAATTAAAGATTCTTGTTTTGAAGGCTGGCTAAGCCAGTTAGCTCTGGCATTGGCAGTTATTGACTCTGCTGTTTCAAACATGATACAAATGTTTTTTGCATATTCATGGCTGGATTGCTAAATGCCTTGCTAGTGGGTCTGGCAAGTTGCTTTTTCAGTTTTTATTTCAATCATCTTTACTTCCCTGTCAAATTCCAAGGACAGAACACCAAAGCCCTGAAGTCAATAGGGTTTCATCACTTTACATCACCTGAACATCTGCCTTAGTATAGGATCATTGAAAAGTAGGGCTAGAAAGGACCTCACAAAGTCAACTAGCCTAGCCTCCGGCTCACGGCAGGACCGTCCCTGCTGAAACCAGCCTAGCCAAGTGTCCGTCTGACTTGCTCTTTAAAACTTCCAAGGATGGAGATTTTACAGCTTCTCTAGGTAGCCTGGTCCAGTGCTTGACCACCCTTATAGCCTGAAAGTATGCTGATTTCCACCCTGAACTGCCACATCTTGTTATGCTGGACAATTTGACAGCTGCCATGTTCCACCCAAAGGGTGGCTGCGTTTCAGCAGCGGATGAACCAGTCCTAGAGCATATGGGGCATATCAGGAAGAGCTGCAAAAAATACTGCAAACAAAATCCCCCGGATTTCATTCCTGGAGGTTTTTACTAGGGTTGTTCCACCAATTTGCATTCATTTTTCAATCAAACGGAGGAAATAACAGTCAACAAACTGAACTTCAAAGTCACCTGTGTGAGTACTAGCATTCAGTGGAAGTTATGTTGCCGTCCAGAACTTTTGAACGCGTGTTTAATTACCAAAGCCGTGCCAAATAGGAATAGATAAAAGCATGTATATAAGTGATTTGTGGAATCAGGACCTAAATTGCGGTCTATAATCTGTCTTTAGACACCCATCTTAGACAAAAACTTTGTGATTTGAGAAATCTTGATATTTAGGTTATAGTCTGTGCTCCTCAGTGACTTACTATCCACTGCCCATTTCTGACATAACTGCCCATTCTCTTATCACAGAGTTTCTTCCATCACTCTGAAATGTGGATTGTACAGCGTGTGTTTCCACTTACCATAGCACTGCTGCAAAGTGGTGAGGCAATTGCATTCTTATTTACAGCTCAGTGATTGGGTCTTTGACTTAGAAGGTCTACCTTTCTAATGCCCACTATAATCCACCTCCCAACTCCAGTTTATGCAATGTTATAAGACCAAACACTCTCCTGATATTATAATGAGCTTGTGAATATAAGGAGGCTGCAGGAGAATATGCACAAAAGAATTAGGCTAGGAACAGAGTCAGGTCAGAACAAAAGGATATGGAGCTACAAAGGATGGGATCTGAGATCATGAAGGACAGGTGGAAACTCGTGAAAGTATCAAGGCTCAAAGAATCTCCTCATCTGTCTTTGCAAATGTAGGGGAGTGCTTGATCAAATCAGGTGAGCAAATGTCCTTGCTCAGTTCATTAGCAGAGCCATTTAGCAACAGAGAGCTCATTGTCCTGAACAGGAGCTTCTCATTTGGATGCAGCGAACGAGGATTTTCCTTCAGACCCAATCTGACATTCACTGGGTAAGTCCAGACAGCCGAAAAGCCCAAGGCTGAATTGATTCAGTCTTTGCAGTTTAGTCTAAACTGCTGAGATTCAATTGAAACAGAAGTGAATAGACATTTACCTCTGACTCGAGAAATACAGCCCCATGCCTGCGGTGGCTCAGGCCAGAAGCCAGCGGGGCACTAGAGCATGGCTCTCAGGCTGTCTGTTCACTTCCTCTTCCTACTGTCCCTGAGGTCTCTGGGATTAGCAGCCCACAATCACAACAGCAGGACTCTGCAGGGTTCCTCACCGCTTCCTCTTTCCCCTTCCAGGTGCCTCTGGAATTTGCAGTCCACAGTCACAGCCAGCAGTAAGTTTGAGCTGGGGGGGAAGGGGTGTTTAACTCCCTTCCCTGACCCTAGATGCCACATGGGGTTTGCTTGGAGGGGGCAGCCCCCCACAGACTGGCTTGCCCCATCCCCACCCCCTTGTCTACACCTCTCTGCCTGAGGGTGAAGGGGGGAGGGGTGATGGTGGTGGATGTGGGCCAGGTAGATGCAGAGCAGCGGGTAGGGGTAGAGTGCATCCGGACCCAGAGCAGTGGAAGGGGGCAAAGAATGGGGCTGGACCTGAAGCAGCATTGGGGGGTAGAGTGGGGCCAGACCCAGAGTGGCAGGAGGCAGGTAGAGCAGGGCTGGATCCAGAGCAGCCAGAGGAAGTGAAGCAGGGCCAGACCTGGAGCGGCGAGACGGGGGTATGGAGTGGGGCTAGACCCAGAGCGACTGGGGAGGGTGGAGTGGGGCTGGACCTAGAGCAGCAGGGCAGGGGGAACAGCATGGGGCTGGACGGGGGCCTCCATCCCCACTCACCCCTCCTCCCTCCTGTCATTCTTGATAGGCTATTTGCTAGTATATTTGTAAAAGCTAATCGTATCGTGTCTCACTCTTTGTTTTGATAAATTAAACAGGCTAGACTCTTTTAATTTCCTCATATAAAATATATTCTCCATCTGCTTAACTATCTTAGTAGTTCTCCTCTGCTCTGCTTTCCAGTTTAAATTAACCTTCATTTTGACAGTAGTAACTGGAACTATACACAATATCATAAATGGGGTTTTACCAATGCTCTGTACAATGATACTGATATTTTTTCCCCTTCCTACAGAATATAGCTGAATACAAACTAGAATTGCATTACCCTTAGGCTAAGCATTACTGTCAATTCCTGTGTTTCCAAGTAACGTTATAACTTGGGAAGCAGTGACAAAAAGTTACTGTTGCTTAAACCTTTCCCTTGTCAGCCCTCTTCAATTTACTTATTCCTTTGACAAGTTTTAGCCAATTGGCCAGGCTTGGAGTCTACTTTAGGCTCCATGGGCACCTATAAATTAGTGCAGGGGCTGCTCTGACATGTTGTAATTACAGCACACCGGAACAAATTTGATTAATCAAGTCTGCTGGAGCATTGTAATTACTGCCCTCCAACCAGCCTCCATGTCTCCATCACTGTCCCTGCACTTCAAAATGGTGGTGGGGGCGCTTTCCTAAGCTGGTTTGACGAGCTTTAGATAAAGCACCCCCACCACCATTTTGAAGCATGGGGGTGCTGATACACGAGATGCTCTGAGTGCTTTAATTGGAACCACTTTAATTAAAGCACCCCCTACCCCTTTCAGAGCTCGTGTATAGATACCCCGTGACTCTGGAAAGTTTGAACAAAAATGACTTTAAATTTTGTAAATCGTATTTTTCACTTTCATGAAAAAAGTTAAAGTGTTTTAAAAATACTTTCCCAGACCACATTCAAACAGCTTTATTATCTCAGGAGTTTGGGCAGGCAATTAAGATTTAGTGGAGGCATAGTTATGGCATCATAAAACTTGCTTTTTCTGTTCTCAGGAAAATCTGTTCGGTTTTGGTTGAGATGTAAACCACAGAATATAACCACACTGGAACTATGATTCGCCCTTAATTTTCTGAATTTTCTGCCCCTATGGGGCATGCTCATGGCCCCTGTGAGTCTTCTGAAGATTTCCCGTATAATACACGTTTGCTGCTCTACTCAGGAAAATGGGAAAACAGGTTCATCTACTCCTGATATGGTTGACCTTCTCCATCAACTTACTTGTCCACCACTGGAAACCATGAGACCATACATTTTAGTTGCACTTCTTCCATTCTGCATCCTTTATGAGACCTAATGAAAATCTTATTAGCCTACTATTCCTCCATGTTACAGATGAGGTAACTAAAGATCTGACAGATTGAACAAAGCCATCTCTGTGATAGTCTTTTACTCCTTGTAATAAATGTTTTTCAAAGCCATTATGCCAAGTCTGCGTGCTTGGTTCTCATGGATATCAAAGTGGAGCTGTACTTTTTGAGACTTACACTGCATGAGCGCTCTGTAAATTTAAAGCATCTTTAACAAACAAAATAGTATCTATGTGCAATTATTCACCCTCAAACAGATAGGACAATTCATCTACATGTATTCTCAGTCCAAATGATTTCTGTATCTTTTGGTCCACACCTCACATGAAGTAGCTCAACTGTTTAGGTATCCTACAGAGCAGCAGCAACAGGTTGCCCAGTACATCCCGTGGACCCTGAGGGATCCTTCCAAGGCCTAACCTTGTTTCTGGCTCCTGCCCTGGATCCTAGTTCATCTCTATTCTCTAGGTCCTATCCATTTGACTACTGACTTAACCCCCAACTGCTGGCTAGGACCAATGTTGTGGACCATTGCTGTTCCTATTCATGACATCAGGAGTCACTTTCAGCCCTCTTTGCTAACTACCAGACCACAGTCCCCCCTTGCACAAAAAGAAGTGCGCCCAGGAATTGGTATTCTCAGCATGCTAGTAGTGTCTAGCAAGTAACAGGTTGGTAAAATAACACACCCCCTACCCTCCTTCTGCTGGTGAGCATGCCAAGAACAATCTAGTAAAAGTTTCTACTATTTTAGTTCAAGTAGAACATATCAGGGATGTCATATGTATCTGGATGTCTTGGGTTCAGACATGTTGACTTATGTTGGGTGTTAGACATGAACACAATCTTTTGGGCTTTATTCTTTCCACTTTTTTCCAACAAGTTAGGAGATTTCATATCAAAATCTGTTTACAAGCACACTGTTACAAGTGTCTGAGTCAGACGCTACCAATTAGGCAATGCCAAAATTCTGGGTGTCCATCCAACCTCATTTCTGCTCTCTTATGTCCATGAACTGTGATATAAAGAGCATCTATTCTAATTTAAGACAAGACACAACAAGTGAGTGTAACAAACAAGCAGATGGCATGGGGGAGAGAGGATGAGTGATGGGAAGACATGGTTACACAGACTGGTAATGGGCACAGTTAGCAGGTTGAGCAAAACATTTAAGCTATATTTATATCAGCAGTCCCTGCTGACCACCTGACTACTTGTTACCAGCCAGCAATTTATCACAGGTGTCGTGTGAGAAGGTTTTGTGGAAGACTTTTAAGGAGGCCTGAATAACGGCTTTGGTTGTGTTTGGGCGATCAGAGGAAGAATTCATTCATTGCTACCCCATAATGACCACCTCCCACCCCATATGGGAGGTGCTCAGACAAACAAGCTGGAGTCCCTGTTTATGGCACTTTGAAGGTGTCTGTTACCATAGTCACAGAGCAGCTTATGCCTTGGCCAACTGCTCTGTGCCACTGGAGCTGAGGATATGTGTGAGATGGTAATTAGTCAAAGAGAAGGGATTTCAATGCAACCTCTCACCTAGACTGCTAAGATTTGGGGGGAAAAAAAAGCTCTTAATAAAACGAGACAAATTGTCATCTTATTTGTTACAACTAAAACTTGGATGCACCATCTGATCCCAGACACAGAAGAACAGAAGTGTATTGGATTAATTCTAATCTCATAATTGATTCATTCTGGTTTTAATCTGGTTGTAATAAGATAACATCTTAAAATAGGGTATGTAGCACAACAACTGCTTGGCTTTCAGAGGAGCTCCTAACGTCTGTGGGAGATTGGTCGTAACCTATTCCCAGTTTGGAACATCTCCAAAGTTTGGGTCCATTTGGGTCAACGCCTACATTTCACAGTTCCTCTTTTTCTGAATAAGAAGCCTTATTTTCAAAAATATTATTTTTTAGTTATGTTGTGGCTATCCATTGGGTACCCAAGCAGGCCTGTGATTTACTGGCGAGTCCCCCCACAAAGAGTTTACAACTAAGAGGTTGACAGGTAGAGGAGACAAGCTTGAGGGTGGAAGAGATGACTGGAGAACAAAAGTAAGAGACTAATGATGCACTGAGGAGATATATGTATAGATTCTAGCCAATCAGCTGTAGTTCTCAGTGCACATGATCTGCAATTTTAGGTCTGAGTCTCCCTAAACTCTAGACCCAAATTTGTCTCCTTGGCCAATCTCGAATTTTAGGATTATATTCCAAGGGTGGTGAAGGAATTGGCTAGTGTCAAAGCAGAACCACTGGCACGGTTGTTTGAGCACTCATGGTGTTCAGGTTAGGTCCCAGAGGACTGGAAAAGGGCCAGGGTGGGCCCTATTTTCAAGAAGGGGAGGAAGGAGGATCTGGATAACTATAGGCCAGTTAGCCTCACCTCTATCCTTGGGACAACCTTTGAAAAAATCATTAAAAATCACATTTATGGGAGTCCAGCAGGAAAAATAATGCTGAAGGGCAACCAGTATGGGTTCATAGCAGGTAGATCCTGCCTGGCTAGCCTTGTTTCTTTTTAAGACCAGGTCACAAAATGCTTAGATGCAGGGAACAGGGTAGATGTCATCTACCTGGCTTTTGATATGGTATTTTATCATGGTCTCATAAATAAACTTAGCAGCTGTGATGTAGATGATTACATGGTCAGGTGGGTGCCAAATTGGCCAATGGGACACACCCAGAGAGTGGTGGTGGATGGGTCAGCATTGACCTGGAAAGATGTGGGCAGTAGAGTTGCCCAAGTTTCGGTCCTTGGACTGGTGATGTTTAATGTCTTCATCAGTGACTTGGATGAGGGCATGGAAAGCAGTCTGTCCAAATTCGTAGATGATACCAAATTATGGCGTAAAGTAAGCACACTAGAGGGCAGGGACTGAATCCAGGTTGGTCTGGACAGGTTGGAGAAGTGGGCAGAATAGGATGCAGTTTGACAAGGACAAGTGCAAAGTGCTGCATCTAGGGAGAAGGACTCACTGGCACGCTTACAGGCTGGGGCAGGACCCTCTCAGCAGCACAGAAGCAGAAAGGGATCTCGGAGTCAGAGCCGACTCCAAGATGGACATGAGCCATCAGTGGGATGAAGTGATCCGTAAAGCTAACTGCACTCTATCATGCATTAGCAGGTGCATCACGAGCAGGTCCAGGGAGGTCAAACTTCCCCTCTATGCAGCATTGGTGAGGCCGGACACCGCACTTCAAAAGGGATGTGGATAACCTTGAGAGGGTCAAGAGGAGGCCACTCGTATGGTTAGGGGCCTGCGGGTAAGGCTCTATGAGGAGAGATTGAGGCTGAGAGGTGATCTTGTGGCCGTCGAGAAATTCATCAGTGGGGACAGCAGGGGATAGGAGATACTCTGTTCACCAGGGTGTACCCTTGGTGTAACTAGAAATAACAGCCTCAAACTGATGGAGAGCAGATTCAGGTTAGACATCAGGGAGAACTTTATGGTGAGGGTTGCCAGAATCTGGAAGGGGCTCCCAAGGGAGGTGGTGCTCTCCCCTACCCTGGGGGTCTTCAAGAGGAGGCTGGGCAAGCTCCTGGCTGAGGTTGTCTGACCCCAGTGCTCTTTCCTGCCCAGGACACAGGATCAGACTCGATAATATGCTGAGGTCTCTTTTGACCCTAATATCTATGAATCTATAAGCTTTGAAAAGAAATAGAAGATAATCAATAGACACAGCTGAGGTGGATGCGAAATCCTGACTTCCTTCAACTCTGTCTGAATAAACAGCACTGATATTTTAAGCTGAGTGAAGGAGTTGAGAGGAATTTCATGCAACATTTGCTGCTACCTTATATTATCTGACTGTGCAACACCATGTTTAGGCTTTTTCTGGAGATTAGATATTTTTCACGTCAGAGCTTGTTTGTTGGGGAAGCGTTTTCATATTACTGCCGTCATGATGGTGTAGGGCACCTTAGGAAGCAAGATTCATTTGGTAATGGTTTTTTTTGGACCAACTGTATTGTTGGGAGAGATGTTAGAAAAGCTTTTGGCCAGAAAACACCTTTCCCTGGATCTAGGAAAGAAGCAGGTATAGTCTACACAAAATGCCGAGTAGATCTTGTGTTTGTGGTTGAAAGGTGGGACACACACTTGTGCATTTGTTTCCTACATGCAAAATGATGTAGTGAGCCCAGCACGGGGCTGGGGGCCAGAGGTTCAGAATAGGAATAACCCATCAGCTGTGCAGCCTCACACTTTCAAGTGCAGGAAGTGAGCTGGGGTTTTTTTAAAGGAAATTTTTCAATGGCATTCACCTTATCATGTGACCCTGCCTAAATGGGATTTTACAGCTTTACTTACTACTGAAAAAAAACCCCAGTGTTAATCCATAATCTTTACTAATATTTGAAAACTACACATAGATTTCCAGGGGAAAGGGGTACATTTGAGGTACCCATATTGTCCTTTTGTCCGTGGGCTATATAGGATGTTGTGGGATGTCCTTCACTGGAGTTTTTTTAAGACTCGGTTAGACAAATATCTGTTGGGGAGAGGCTAGGAATACATGACCCTGCCTTATAGGAGAGGATTGGACTGGATGGCCTCTCCAAGCCCCTACTAACTGTTCAATAATTCCATATTTCTTTGTCTTCACTCAATTTGCCTTTATTCCCCGGCTGTCTCTTGTTTGTATTTAACTAGAAAGCTCTTTGAAGAAAACTATCTTTTTGTTCTGTTAGGACAGCATTTTGCGTGATGGAGCTCTGCCAGTTGCTGGGGCTCCCAGACACTACCACAATAAATAAAACCCATCGAAATGAATAGTAATGTTAGGAAGGCTGGGGGCATCTATAATTAAATTCTTCTTTCCATTAACTCACATTTCTGTAAATAAAAACTAAAGAGTTTGCGCCCTTTGCATGATTACCAGTCTAAGAATGCTGAAATATGTATTTGTGGAAGGATGCACACTTAACTCCTAATCTTGAAAGATGTCAATCATCTAAAACACTTGAGGCATGCCTACAAGAGACATTTACTGAGGAGCTGCCTAATTAGCTTTGCAGTAAAGCAGAGTCTACACATGCAGCCCTATTAGGCCACGATACACTAATTAACTCCACTGTAGGATAGTACTTGTACACACCTACAGGTGTGTACAAGTACAAGGAAGTACTATGCTATGGAGGCATTACTTAGTGCACCACAACGCATGCATAGACATTGGTGGGGCTGGCTGGGGCACAAGGGTGCTTCAGGGCAGGGGCTGACCGCTGCCCTTATGCCACTCTGTAGTACATCAGGTCAAACTGGAGCAGCCCAAGGTGGGCAGGCTGACCCCCAGGGCCACTGGCAGCCAAGGTTGCTTTGACCTGGCTTAACATGCTGCATGTCTAAACACGACACCCGGGAGCAATAAACTCCAGCGTGAACTGCACCGGAGTTTATTGTGTCACACTAATAACACATGTAGGAGCACCCTTGCAGTTGATGTTGTTATTTTTGTTGGAGCACTCAAAATGATCTGGACAAGTCCCTTGCAAAAGACACAGTCTCTGCCTAGAGGTAATGCACAATCCATATTCAACGTGGCACCACACAGGAGAGTTACAAACATACCCACTACAGGGGCAGGAGGGGGCTGCCAAAGAGAAGAAAGGCAGTACTACATTTTATATGATGGACCCCTACAGGATTATGCGTTGGATTGTCCCTTTCAGCACCCAATTAAAAAATGGAAAGAGTCATGGGATGTGTCTCCAGAACTTGGATCCACTACTGACAAAATAGTTCCCTGACCGCCCTCTCCTGCTGGGCCCATCAGAGACCAGAGTAGATGACCGGAAGTGTGTGCCAAGTGGAGGGTTCAGGCTTCCTGTCTTGGGGGAGCCTGTGAAAAGCTCAGGAAGGGATGCTCAGATACACTCAGAGATGCTCAGGACCACTCCCGGGCAGTCTGCTCTGCCTAATTGCCAGTCTGTGGTGCACACAATGAAAACGAGTGGATGGGGCATATTTTGTGCCAGCTGTGGACCTAGGGTCAGGAAGAAAGCCATACAGATATGGCCCCTCTGAGTTCAAGGAAAGCTGGATCATGCCCCCGTACCTCCATGCTTCTCAGAAGCTGGCTTTATAGTTAAGTAAGCACAACCCAGTAGGCATTGTGCTATTAATAGAGAATCCAGATCAAAAGCAATGGGCGTATACACGTCACCGTACAGCAACATTGTTATGGCATTACAGGCACACTTAGATTTTGCAGCTATGTCGCAACTGAAGATCCAACCCAGCACCCGGACAGGCCCTGTCCCAAAGCCCTCTCAATCCAAGCTAAACCAAAGGCAGAGAGGAAGAACTAGGAGGCGCTACAATTTCTGCACTTAGAGGCTATGAAGTCCTAGTTTTAAGGGCACACTTCTAATGCCCACCAATGGACCTCTCCTCCATCAATCTGTCCAATCATCTTTGAACACAATCCAATTATCAGTCTCCACCATGTTCAGTGGCAATGATCCCCCAAATTAATTATGCACCGTGTGACAACGAACTTCCTTTCGTTTATTTTCAACATGCCAACTAATCATTTCTTTGCAGGGCTCTCAGGCCCCGCGTTCTGAGAGACGGTCATTGCAAATCCCTATTTCCTTTCTCTGCACCATTCAATATGCAGATCTCTAGCATAACCTTCCCCCAATTCTTCCCCCTCCTAAGCTGATATCCTCTCAGTTTTTGCTTGTCTAAGTGTTGGATAAAAAAGAAAAAGATTTTTTGGGTTTTTTTTCTAAATTGGTCTGTCTCTTTCCTCCATGCACAAGGCGTAAGTTTAAATATTAGTGTCTGGGACAGTGGGTGCATGGGAGGGAGGACTTACCTCCTTGCACAACCGCTGTGGTGGCAGCAGCAGGGGCATGAGCTGTTGTGCTGCCTCCAAAAACTTCCCCAACACAAGCTGCATGAACAGTGCAACCCATCTTCCCCTAAGAGTTGCCATCGTGGCACCCTTCTAAAATGGCACCTGGTGACTCCCTCCAATTTACACTACCGCTTCCTTATAATATAAGGCAGTCCCCCTTCCTTCTTTTATGTGCTTTTTCTCTGGTCCCTCCTCTTGAAACCAAATTACATTTATTCTGATCCTGTTGGCACAAAGATTGCCTTAACTTCGTTTAATAAAATCACTCACGAAAACAATTTCCTCGAGTCTTGCAATTACAGCACTGGTAATTAGAGACTTTAGTGAATGAATACTGTATTAGATTAAATATAGGCCAGAGAAACACACCCTCGTTACATTTTAATCACCCCTGAAGTGCTGCAGAAATTAGCAATGTGCCAAAATGGAGTGTTTGATGAAAGTGTGATGACTTTTGAGAAGGTGTCGGTGCAGTGCATCTGGTTGGGGGTATGTATTTTTTTTTTCTTCTTAGTACCGGCAACAGAGAACACCTACAAAGCATGCATCGTCACCATTTGGTGCTTCACAAAGCTGGTACAACACTTGTCTGATGGAAATTTTTTGCCATCAGAGACTGCCGTTTTGTTGAAAGGGAAGCTTTCCATAGGAACGTGTCAATTTAGATAAAAAAAATCGTTTAGAAAAATATCAAACCGAAGAACTCTGATTTGAACAGAATGTGTTATTTCATGCCATGGCATTTTGTATTCTTGATAATATAAAATAGAAGTAACTTGCATTTGGAGGGAAGCCTTCCTATATTATCAGAAGGAAATGTTTCAACTGACCCAAAGTGCCTTATTATAACACCTTTGAAAGGTGAACTTGGGAGCAGAAGCTGGCTGGAGGCTAAGAGCCACATAATAAACATCGATACCAGTTTTATGGCACATTATATTTTACCCAGACCCTAAATTCTTTATACACAGGAAAGGTGAGACTGACCCTCCTTGATCTCTCATTCATCAGCCTTTTCTTTTCTTTTATGAATTGTATGTCTGCTACCCATGAGAATTTCTGTCACCCCCTCCCCTCTGCAATTTTTCACTCTGCTATGCCGGATTCCCTGTGATCAGAAACCTGATGAAGAATATCTTGCATTTGAAAGCTCGTATAACTTTATCCCAACCACATAGCTGGGCCAATACAATATCACCCTAAGAAAGCCTTGCCTCTCACGTAACTTCTGAACCATCACAGCTACAACTTCGCTCTTGCACTACCCTTTTTTATTCATATATTAGACACCATTCACTTTTTTTTTCCAAGAAGTTGAAATCAGACGTTGGGTAGCATGTCTTAAATGAGAAAACCGATTCTACACAGCTGAGTTAAAAGGAGAAATCTTTTCTTTCTTCATTCTGCCTTCCCCAAACAAGGTTTGCATCTTATTTGGAGGTATGCGGTATGTGAATAAATGAGGTGTATTATGGGCTTTTTGTTCTCGGGGGAAATGCAATGTCCTGGCTTTTGTTTCACTTTGGAACAAAGCCATCTTTGGAACCGTGCAGGTTCGCACCGAACAGCAACTCGGGGTTCTGCACAGCTGGAGGACTTGGGTACAGCATTTATCTGACTTCATTTTTATTATTACTGAGGTATTGGTCATAAGCAAACGTGTTCTTTAACGGTTATGGAAGAATAAACTCTGTGATATTACATAAATGCTGGAATCAGGAACGTGATTTTTTAAACATCCGAGCCAGGCAACAGATACAGATGACCTCAGGGTCTGGACAAACATACCTTGTAACCACTTTAAAAGGAGAGGGTGAGATGCTGCTCTCAGTATGCCTGGGCTGTTATGATCTAATTGTTATGTCTGCCTGATGCTGTAGTGATACAAGTTAGCTAAACTGCTCTAACTGCGACCCTGAATGAAACAGGGTTAAACCTGCAGTGGTTTTGCTACACTTCTGTCAATATAGAGGCATGAAGACATGCCAGTTACATAGCAACAACTTATATCAGTGCAATTTGATAGTAACATATTTTTTATATCTGTCTATACCTTTGGAGTACAAACAGAAGTCAGGTTTCTCCCTGGGTAAGGCCTCGTTAAGCTGAGATATAACAGATGGACATCCCCACTGAGAGAACATTTTCCCTGGGACAATCATGGCTAATTCATGCTAATTGCCATTCATTCCAGGGACAAGGTACTAGGGCTGTGCAAAATTTCTCCAGCTGTTTCGTTTCGGCACTGTTTCGACTCATTGTGAGCTCAAAACGGTGAAATCAAAAGGAAAGGAAGGGCTTTGAAACAGCCTTGAAACAAAATGCAGCTAGCCAAAACATTTCAAAAGTTTCAAAATATTTTGAGTTTCGAAGCAGCCACCAACCAGCTGGTGGGAGATGAGAGAACCGGGGCTCAGTCCGGCGGGGGGCACAGCCCTGGCTTTCCCTGCCTCCCGCGGCTGGGCTGCAGGAAGCTGATTGCAGCGCTGGGGGAGGGAACTAAGCTCAGTTCCCCTTCCTAGCACTACGGTCAGGCTGGGGAAAGGACTGGGCAGAGCGGGAACCCACAACCCAGGAGGACTGGCACAGCCCCCACAGCCCTCCTGGGGTTGCAGGC
Source organism: Caiman crocodilus (assembly GCA_030014935.1). Classification (NCBI taxonomy): domain Eukaryota; kingdom Metazoa; phylum Chordata; order Crocodylia; family Alligatoridae; genus Caiman; species Caiman crocodilus. The sequence continues at coordinate 134,786,729 of JAGPOW010001296.1, forward strand.
CCCAAATCTGCGTGCCGGATGAAAGAGGCTGTTTCGAGCTTCCCCATTATAGCCTATGGGTGAAATGTGGAAACAACACTGAAACAGAGTCACTGTTTTGATGCAAAGAAATGGAACAAGGGTTTCAAATCAACTCAAAATTCGAAACAAAATGCTGTTCCATCGAACCCTTGAAATGCAAGTCCAAACAGAAAGGTGCCGTTTTGCACAGCCCTACAAGGGACATGTGTTAAGGGTTGTGCCGTTATTATTTTGGCCCAGGTTTTGACTTGGATCAATCAGAACAGACTCAAATGCGACATCGGGTTTTAGCTTCACATATAATCCATTCATTAGCCAGAAAAAGTTTGCTTATTTCTTACTCTCTTTTTATGGGAGAGATTCAGAGTTGGCCTAGGAAGTCAGAGGCACTTTTCCTGGTCTTCTTAAAAAAATCCCATATGAAAGAATTTCTTACTCTTCCCTTGTGAAACGTAGGCCTGCAGGGGGATATCCTGCATCATTAAGTTCTCCCTGTTATCTTGGGCAATTACCTGAGGTAATCCTTTAAAGAAATTCCTGACGTTCAGTCTCATAACTAGTTAGGTTTCTTGTACCCCTCTCTGACGACTGGAAGCCTGTTCCAGAATCTCATGACTCTGATGGGAAGAAACTTTCTAATTCATTCATGATACTGGAGCCTCATTTGTGCTAACATGGTCCTTAAAATGAGCTAACTTTTCTCCTTCCCTGCTGCTTCCCCTCCTGAATGAATTCACACAGAGAAATCCCATCAAAACAATCCAAGTTCCTCTAGTCCCTGCTTAAATCACAGGCTCTTCCTTCCCCTGGTCATCCCGGTAGCATCCTGCTGACCTGTTTCAGCTTGAACGCTTCTATCTTGAACACGGATGCTCAGAAGTGTATACAGTATTCAGATGAGGTCCTACCAGCGCCTTATGCAGTGTTATTAATGTTTCTTTGTCTCTACTGGAAATATTTGCCCAATACAACCTAAGATCACAGTTACCTTTTCGCAGGGCACTAGCACGTCAATGGCCCATCGTCATCCTGTGTCCGATGCACCCAGGTCTATTTGCTCCTTTGCCATTTCTAATTCACAAGCCCTGCCCTTGCAGCAGACATTCTTGGTTTTCGGCACTAAGTGCATGACTTTGCTCTCTGTAATATTAAACTTGTATCACATTTCCATTGCTCCAGACCTCACGCCCCTCCACTTCTTCCTGTCTGATATTCTGATTCTCCTTTTTGCTGACAATGCTTCCCTGTGTCCTGGTGAAGCAGTTTGGACTCACTCAAGGAGAAAGTCAGTATTACTGTTAGGTGCTGGACGGCAAAACAGGACCCTCAGACAAGAATCGCCATAGCTAGATCCATTAACGGCAGCTATGCAGCAGTGTTTTCACTACGGAAAAGGAACATTCCTCTTCCTAGCTTTAGCATTAGCTGTGTTTAAAAAACTGGCCTCTGGCAGATTACTATCTAGTGTAAACCAACATAGAAATCTGGCTCAGAGGAATTACTCACAACGGCGCCTTCTGCTTTTACTTTGGAGCCAGGACATTATATAACATCCCAAGAATTTGTCTTCCAGTCTAAGATTTCTTCATCACTATGGTCTGTCCTGCTCAGATCACATGCAACGGGACAGTTCCCTCCCTGCTGGGAGAAATAAAATAGCTTTTTCTAGAGATGGGCTAATTACAAGAAGGCTGTTCTTCGCCCTGTTTTACTAGACACCTCAGTGATCACTACACCTGGCAGCTCTAAAGCCCCAGTAGCATCGCTACGGGTGGGCAAGAGGGGTACTCGCCCCAGACATCAAATTAGGAGGGGTGCTGGCATTTCCCCTCATCCACAGGGAGTCAGTGGCCTGGCAGTATTTCCATGTCAGGCACTCCAAAACAGTCCTCGGCTGCTATTGCTTTAATAATAAAGCAAGACGGGCAGAGTTCACAAAACTGTGCACCAACTCTCATCTCTCTGCTGCAGGGTTTGCTTGCTGCACCACAGTAAAGCCCTGTGCCTGGCAGTATGAGCTTCAACCTGGCTCTCTTCTCCAGACTCTGGATGTATCTACACAAGATGTTTATTGAGGAACTGACTAATTAGTTCTGCAATAAACATCTCCGGGCTCCCACGGACGTGTGCAGGGCCTGCTCTGACGCACTGGAAACCCAGCCTGCCGGAGCAGACCCCATCAATCAGAAGTCAGATCTCCAGATGAATGGAGCCTGCTGGAGCACAGGGATGGATGGGCTCCGGCAGCCCGCTGCATCACGCGTGTCATAGTCCCCGCGTCGCCACACTGAAAAACCGGTGGTGGGGCGCTTTGAAAGAAAATGCATTTGATGAGCTTTAGCTCAAAGCACCCTGCCACCATTTTTTTCAGTGTGGGGATGCTGATACATGTCATGCGCGGGTGCTTTTAATTAGCGTGGCTTGCTAATTAAAGCGCTCAGTGCTGCATCCCAAAGCACATGTAAAAATGCCCTTGGTATCGTCGCACGTGGCCCTCTTAGGCTGAAGTAAACTAGTTAACTGTGCCGTAGGGTAGTGCTTGGAAATACAAATACTATCCTACTGTGGAGTACTTTAGTGCACAGCAGTGCACGTGTAGACGCTGCTGGGGCTGGCTGGGGCACAAGGGTGCTTCAGTATGGGCGCTACCTGCCAGCTAGCCCTGCACTGAAGCACCCTCATGCCCCAGCCAGCCCCACCACAGCACACTGGGGAGAACAGCCCTGGGCTGGCAAGCTGACACCCCTGGACCTCTTGGCAGAGGGGGCTGCTCCGACCTGACTCAACGTGCACCAGATATGTGCCGGAGTTTATTGTTGCGTGTTAACTGCACGTGCAGATGCACCCACTGATTCGTATCCCAGAAGCAGTGGAACTGCATCTGCGCAGCACTGCAGACAGGCTAATTAGCATGGGGGCAGGCTACCTGGCATTGCTCATTAGCCTAAAGCACAAGGTGGATGTGGCTACACTGCTTCCTGTTTGGGAGGCAGCCTGGTGGAGTAGCACGGCGTGTCTGCGTGCACCACAGCTGGGGACAGGAAGAGATCTAGCTGAATGTAAATGGAGTTCAAATAGGTGCACCAAATGCTAACCTAGCTGGGGTAAAGGAGTCTTGTTTTGCACTGGTCTTTCCACTGTCCCTTACATCTGTGCAAAACAACTGTGCATCCCAAATAGTCTCCCTCTGCTCACACCCCAGGATTCAAAGCGACAGAGAATGAAATTTAACAGCTGATTTTTAAGGTATTTAGGTGTCAACTCCACATTGGCACGAAACATGCTTTTAAAATCTTCCCCTGAGTCTTAGAGCCAAATCCTGGTCTGACTGGGGTGCAGTGGGAGTGTTGTCAGTCACAGATGGCTGTTTCAGAAAGCGTTTTGTGACTGTCTCTATTGGCCTAGACAGAGAAAGCATAAGAAGAAGAGTGACACTAGGGATTTGCCTTAATGTAGTCTGCAGGATGGACTAAATTGGATGGACCTAACTCTGTACTACTTTAGTAGGAGAAGATGGATCAGCTTAACCTTTCACGGGATAAAGCAGACTCTCCATCTGCTTTGAAATAGACTCATCCCAGCCAGCATGCATACTAAATGAATTCATTACGCCGTCTGCCTCCAAACGGAGTAGCTTTAACAGGCCTGCCCACACCAGGTATCTCATTAATGCACTCAGAAAACTTGGATCAGACCAATTTTTTTTTCTGATGTACTTTAGTAAAGCCTGAACATCAACCACAGAACAAATGCCTAGCAGGTGAAACGGTCACATTACTTACAGTCTCTCTCTGATGCTAACCTGAAGGTTATACAGAGCTTATTCCGAACAACAGGACGATGGGTACTGGAAGCCTCGTCAACCTGTGCAAATAATTTCTTTAAGTTACCAACCAGTCGCTAACACCTAGTTTCTTGAGTAGAACTTTTGGCCCTGATCCTACCAAACTCTCACATGCATGAGAATGAGCATCATGCCATTCATTTTGTCCTCTCATGCTAGTCCCTACAGGGCTAGCATGATGGCAGGGCACTTTTGAACTACAGCACCTCCAAAGTGTTTTAGTTCAAAAGTGCACCGCTCCCATTTTCTGTGTTGCTGCACAATTCGCTGTTTATACAACTGCATGCGTCGCAACACTGGGCGCTTTTCAAAGCACCCGGTGCAGCGACAAATGCACGTGTGCAAATGCCCTACCGAATGTCCAGATGTTGTATCACAGCTGAAAAAATAAGGTTTTATTAACTAAGTCACAACATAAAGGAATATTACCTGCACAGGTCTGTGATGTTTTTTATGCTCTGCCCATATTGTCATAATACCATCTTTATACAAAGGCCTTGGTTTTTCTTGGGGTTGGTTTTCTTATTGGAAGGAACGTTTCTTTGAGCACTGAAACTCATGGGGTTTCAATGAAACCACTCTTTTATCAAAGGCCTGCTTCAAACTGAAACTATTGTGCCTCATCTTGAGAAATGAGACTTCTAGGTTCTTTCCCAAAGTGCAGGTGTGTAGGCTGCAACTTATAATGGGGGTGAGCAGTGATTCCGGTACCAGTGTTTCGAGATGACTAACTTGGCCTAAGTCCAGCCGCTGCAAGGGTAGGAACTCGGTACGCCTCCAAGGCAGATTTGCCTTTGGAGACAGGAAGATCAGTGGCTCAGCGTTCAAACAGACGCCAGAGTAGATTTGCACTTTATAGTCTACCCAAAGTAGATGATATATATACAGCACAAGCTTTTGTGAGCTGAAGCTTATTCCATCAGATTCTGTGCAAGGACGTGCCTGAGGACAGCAGTCCTGAGGTCAGCGATGAAATGTCCAGGGAGGTTAAAGTGTTCGGCCACACGCTTGTCTGCATGTCTGTCTGGAAATGACGCTAAATCTGTGCTATCCCATTCTGTCACACAGGGATTGCACTAGCTGTCCAATGCAGACAGCGGAGGGTCACTGTGAATAAGCAGTGGCATATGTGACATTGGCAGAATTGCAAGTGAATGAACCTCAGATGTTACAATCTGCGTTATCTGGTCCAGTGATGATGGGGGCTGTGTTGATATTGGTGCACAGAAGGCATATGGGTCCATTGTAAGGCCCGGTGATTCAGTGAGACTAGGAGTTAGGTAGCCTGTTGCTTGAGAGAAGCCATTCGAGGTTGGGGTTGACTGTTAACTAGGACAGGTTTGTTTCCCATGAGTGCTTTGGGACAGCTATTCCCTTCCAGGAGGCATGGGATTTCATTCATGTGTCTTAGGTGTTCAAAACAGGGGCTGGAGGTGACACCCAGAGGAACTCTGCTGTCCTTGTCCCAGGGCTGGTATTGTAGCAGGTTAGAGCAAGGTCTGAGTCTGGCCTTTTTGATTTCAGTGGTTACAGCTTTAGGATTGTATTGTAGTTGCAGGAATCCTTGACCTGATGGTGCCTGTTCTCAGGCAGCAAACTTTTAAAAACTGATTTGAATGGGAAATTGCACAACAAGAAATCATCCATAGACTACATTGTGTTAAGTTAACCAGGGACTAGGGATTCATATCCTATTTACCTGGATTACCTTTTGTGATTCCTTCGTTCCTACAGGTTTCCTGCTTGCATGTCTGCCTCTCCCAGTGCAGCTTCTCCCCCCTCCCCACCTCTTTCTGTTCCTTCTGTTTCTGTATTTAGATTTCTCTATCCTTATACAAAGCTATGCGCGTGTCCTTTCACAGCATGTATTGAAGTGAGCTTCAGCTCATGAAAGCTTAACCAAAGTATCTCTACCTCTACCTCTGCCTCTGCCTCTACCTCTACTTTGGTTATGCTATAACCAAAGGTGCAAATGTACCCTCCTTGCTACAGGACTTTAGTCTAACGCAGCTAACTATGTCTCAGTGTTCAGTGGCAACTTTCCTGGTATGAGGTCTTATAAATAAGGGAATTTTCATATCTGTCCTATGCCTGTAGCTCACTAATCTTTTCACTAGTACAACATATAAAGTTCATAGCTTGGAGGAAGGACACTCAATAGTTGGCACTAGCCTGAAACTGGAACATTTCTCTGCCATAATCCCCCACCCACCCCACAACCACCAAGGTACCCAGGATCAGTCAGGCCTAAATCCCAATGGGCATTCAGGTGCCTAACTTACAGGGACTTCAGTGCAAGTCGAGCATGTACACAGGAATTAGGTGGCTTTGAAAATGGGCACCTTACTTTCACTTCTTTAAAATGAGGTTCATAAGCATTTCCTGCATCGTTGAGGTGTTTTAAGGATAAATATATTAAAGATCAAGAGGTGCTTGAACGGTACTGGAATGGAGGTCATTTGGACCCCCTGCTGTGTCAGTAATCATGGCCAGCACTCAGTATATCCCTACGTATGAAACTACTCTATTGAAGTACTCCATTTTGCTCAGGCTGAAGTGTCTCATTTTGGAAAGGTTGAAGTGTTTCCCTTTGACTTTTATAGATCATAATTCTTAGATAACAGTCAAAAACAATCAAGTCAGAATGAAGTGTTCTGGCCTTATTGAAATGGAGTGCTTTGACCTTCTTAAACATGAAGCATTTTGATGATTTTTCTTTGAAAGTTTTGCCTCTTTTGATAGGTTGCCACGACACACTTCAGTTCTATTGAATCAGAATTTTTCTTACCCGTTTTAGTAACCAGATAACTCCAAGGGAGGAGAAGCAGAGTGTCAGTCCATCTACCAGCGGAAAAAAAGCTTTTATGTAATTTCCTATTATATCGCACACCAGGGAGGGGAAGGAGGTCAGTTTTATACACCATGGAAGTTCAAAAATCTCTCTGTTCACCAAAAATCTCTTCTATTCTCGGTCTTATTTAAAAAAAAAATCTCAAGAGAGAGCGAATACACCTGTAAGTAGAACTACGGGGAGCATGAGATGGCTCAGGATTTAATGATGCAATATTGTTTTCACCAGTTTAGACAGAATTAGTAGTCATAGACTCATAGAAAATGAGGGTTGGATGGGACCTCAGGGGGTCACACCTAGTCCAACACCCTGCGCAAAGCAGGACCAGCCCCAACTACATCATCCCAGCCAGGGCTTTGTCTAGCCAGGCTTTATAAACCTCCAGGGATGGAGATGCCACCGCCTCCCTGGGTAGCCTGTTCCAGAGCTTTACTAGCAATGAGCCTGACAAGCCAGCCAGCTTTCAATCCACCTTACAGTCCATTCATCACACCCATATTTCCTCAGCTTGCATGAATGAATGCTATGGGAGATAGTATCAAAAGCCTTGATAAAGTCAAGGAATGTCTACTGCTTTCCTGACATCTATTTAGAGGTTGATGAGCAGGGACTGCACGGTAGCAATCTAATTTTTAGAGGTAACATGTCACTACACCAGCAACAGGGGGCTCCTAGGTGACCTCCTCGTGGATAACCTCAGAAGGGAACCCAGGAATAATTGTTTATGGAAATCAACCCTCCTCTTACATGCTCTGGACTGAGGAGCACTGAGGTGAGCCTGTCTACAACAATGTCACTACTGTCTACA
>JAGPOW010001296.1:134817962-134833020 GCA_030014935.1 Caiman crocodilus
ATGAACTCAGCACAATATACGCCAGAGCTTATTGCTGCACATTAATAGAACATGTAAGCACCCCCACTGCCTAGCAGTCAAGTATAAACACGACCTGAAGATGAGGAAAGATGAATGCACAGGGAATAATAATAATAATTGCCGTGTTTCTCTGAGATGGGATGCCTTTGCAATGCACAGAAACCTCTGCAAACTGAACCAGCTCTCTAGTGTCTGGGCCCAAAAGGCCATTCTTTATTTCTGCCTGCCTTTGAAGATGTTTGCAAGGACAATTCACGATGGTGCTTCAGAAAACTCGGTAGAACAGTTAACGCCAAGAGTACAACACCCAGGTACGATTTGCTGACGGTTTCACGGGCTTTGAAAATGCGGAGGGCTCTCTGCGCGCTGTACCATGATGCAGTGTAAAGTAACTAGGTGCAAGGTAGTACACAGGGGGCACATCCAGACAAGATGTTAGATGTGCAGTAGACTAATTTTACTGTTCATTAGCGTGTCATGGCAAAAGCTGTGCTAATGCACTAATCTGCAGTACAATTAGACTACAGTGCACTAGCATAACAAAAAAATCCCTTGCGCCGCCATTAATCCGCAGGTGTGCCAGTTATTGCACATTCAGTTTAGCACTGGTTATTACCTGTAATGCAGATATCTGCCATGGTTTACTGTGCATTCAGTTTACTACCTGTCATAGATAATAGGTACTAAACTGAATGCACAGTATTAATAGGTAATCACAGGTACTAAACTGAATGTGCAGCAATTGCGCAGTAGCCAGTGCCCATTTAGTACCTGTTATTACAGGTAATGACAGGTACTAAACCGCATGTGCAGTAATCATGGCATGTTAATGAACATGTAGATGCACTTGGTGTCCTTGGTGTCCTCTGTATAATTCAGTATAGATGCACCCAAGATAGATGGTGCAAAAACTGTCCCTGGAGGATCTACTGCAAACCTCAGTGTAGCCAGGGAAAAATCTCCCGTTGTCCTCAAAAGGGCCAGGCCAGGAAGGAAAATGCTGCGCTTCTTCAGTCAGATCTAAGGCCAGATCTTTTCCTCCCATTGAAGGTTTACAGATGAAGTGCCAGAAGAGGGAAGGAAGGAAAGCTTGGCATGGAAGTTGGAAGAGGACTGGGAAGAGGTCCAGCCATGGACCTCTTGGACTTTGGCATTGAAGAGACTGAGTGGGATACTTGGATGGGTCATGCAATAGCAACAGGGTAGGAAATGTGGAAGCCCCTCACTCTCCAAGTGCAAACAGCAGTTGTTGAGGGGAGTTGTGGGAAGGGCAGTGTAGTTTATGTGGACTCGGTGTGGCCGGTTTCCCTGCAGGACTTCCTTGCGGGGTCAGAAAGCAATGCGAGCAAACCTTCAGTGTCCTGCATGCAAAGACAGTGCAGCCCAAACAACAGACATATAAAAATAACGATAAAAGATAGTGCATGGTGCTTAATGGTTTACACGTGGGGATCTCAGGTTTGTGGACAGCAAGCCCTCCCAAGGTAGGTCACGGACCCCTGCATTGTACAAGTGGGGGAACTGAGTCATGCTGGACGAGTATGCGGATCTAAGCCCAAATGCCATACCTGTCTGCCAAAAACCCTGACCTGCACTCCAAGCTCCACTGTTTCTGCAGTAAAATCCATAGGTTAGACTGTGTTCAGAGCAAATACAGAATCTGTTTTGCTAGCGTGAGCTACGCAGGTCATTAGCGATTTCTGCCCACTGAAGAGAACGCTCAACACTGTGTTAATTAATGCAGACTAGGAACTAATCTTCTGGGACCCAGGTTCAAACACAGTCTGAGTTGTTTTCACTGAAGCATTTTCTGCGAGTGCGCTTCCTTCTCCTAATGACTCTTGGGAGCTATACACATTTCCTATAAGGGCTTGATCCCATGCCCTTCGAGAGATCCTAATGAATGCCTATAGACATTACATCACCCCATAAATTGTGCTTGTGATTATTCTGCTTCCAACGTCTTCTTTTTTTATCTAGTGGATGAGTGCAGAGGCACCCACAACGTGTGAATATATTTTTAAAAGCAAAGCACTTTGGGCCTAGTTTAGGTAGGATTGCTACCTTTTGCTGAAAGCTGTTCTCGGCCACCCGTCCTGAAAATGGTATTCATTATTTATGCACCGCTAGTCACGTACAGAAATATTTATCTAAAACAAAATTACAAAGTTGCAATGTTTATTGAGCCAGTGATCTGTTTCTAAGATGTGAAGTGGCACGGTACAATTGTCGAACAGACACGCTGAAATATATCCTGTTTGCTGTCATAAATAAACACAGCCCGCTTCTGCCGATGCCCTTTAACTACTTGGAGCCTGCATCACCTATACTACTGGCAGAGATGCTCATGTTCTTGAGGTCCTGTGTGTTTCAATTTTGGAAACTAGTCACTGTTTGGTTAGACTCCTTCCCAAGTCGTCTATGAAGCCCATACAGGCAACAGCCCCCTGTTTGTGGTTTGTACTGTATAGGTAACTAATTGCAGAGAAAAGAACAGGATGCTGCTTGCCTTTGGAAAGTTCCCTTGACTGGCTTCCAGAAAGGTAATGCCCCATGTGAAGAAGCCCTGAGACATACCTGTTTTGCAGCTTGAGTGTGGGACACATTGAAGTGATAATTATTTCACTAAGAAACACTGGAAACCTCAACAAGAAACACCTGCACAATTCTGCCATGAATTCTGCATAATCAGGGTTGATGTGTCACAGCTATTTACATAGGGATGGATTTTGGGGGGAATAAACGCTTTGTCTGTGTTTTTCCCCCGCAGTGCTGGATGTTTGTGCTTTCCAAGAACAGGCATTTCAAATGCATGCTCATTTGCAGCGAAGAAAATACTACAGTTCTCCATGCCCTTCCTGAGACAATGGCAAGGGTCTGCCCCGGAAAACAGCAAGGTTAATGGGAAGGCTCTGGTGACTTTGATCAAATTTAACTGGCACAAATGGTAACTTGTATGGAGCTGACAACGTGTATGATGCAGAGCCTATGCGTATGTATGTATGTATGTATCCATATGTATTTATGCATATGTATATATGTGTACGTGTATGTATATGTACGTATTTTTTATAAGCACATTCCTATCTTCTTCTCGAAATGTGTTTGGTACTGATCTGACTCAACATTTATGAAGGCAGACCAGATGATCAGTGGCTATGACACGCACATGCTAAAAAATCACAAGAAACAAATCTAAGGTTTCACCTCCTATTCTAGTTATTGGCACGGCTCTTAACAGCTAAATGACAATGCCAGAGTGGTAAACAGGTGGCATATTTTGGCTCGGATGCACTTCAGCCAGCTATAAAACAATCAGGACTTAAAAATTAGGAGCCAGGAATTACACTGATCTCCTTTGTGTTGAGCTATCTGGGTGGGAAAAGGAGAAAAGTGCATACAAAATGAAGAGAAGTCTGGAGAGGAAAAGAGAGAGAGAGAACAAAACACTGGAGAAAGGCCAGTGTGAAATGATATTATTTGTTTGTAATAAATATGGACAGCTTGCTTCATGCATCTCTCTATCATTTTAAAACTTTGGGGATGATGTGTCTTTTGCCCTGGCAGACACATAGAGAGAGAGAGAGACATTCCCAGACATGTATAGCATCAAGCTTTATTATTATGAGTATTATGAATATTATGCTTATTACAATAAAGCCTAAGATCATGATCCCACTGTGCTAGATAATGTATACACACACACACACACTTACACACACACATATGAAGTCACCAGTTTGCCCTGACAACCTACATAGATAAGACAGAGGTTAGGAGAAAGACAGGATTATCCCCATTTTATCATTAGGCACGGTCCTGACAGATGAGCAGCCTAATGTATTGTTGCCTGAGGTCATGTGTATGAGGCATCTACCCAGGGAATGGTCCCAGCCTGGAGGACCTCTGTCTCTGCAGTGGCAGGTGTCAGCAAAGATAGGTACACAGTACTACCGCTGTCAGTAATATCTCTACCAGCTTCTGCTCAGGGACAAAGTGGCAAGTTCACTATGTTTTTTCCCTTTCCATGCCCTGCTAATAACATCACTGCTGAGGCCTACCTGGAGACTTAAGCAGAATTTAGGTGCCGCTCCAGCTCCATTCTGGATTGCAAGAAAACTAGGTGAGTTAATGTGGAGGAGGGCTCATTTCATAGATTCTCATGGATTTCATAGACATTCAGGCTGGAAGGGACCTCGGGAGTTCATCGAGTCCAGCCCCCTGCCCAAAGGGCAGGAAGTCAGCTGGGGTCACAAGATAAACGTCCAATTGACTCTTCAAGGAGTCCAGAGCAGGTGCTTGCACCGTCTCTGGCAGCAGTCTGTTCCACGCCTCGAGGGCTTGGACTGGAAAGAAGTTCTTCCTTACGTCCAGACTGAAACAGTCTTGGAGAAGTTTGTGACCGCAGTCATGACGGTAGTCACTTGGATGTCTCAGACATGACATAGCTGGTGACACTGCTTCTGATTTAGGAGGCAGCCTGCCATGCTTGAAGGCACAAGTGTCAGGGAAGCAAAGAAGTTTGCTACATGGATATGCCCACATGTCCTAACCATATCGTTGGCATGGAGCAATCCTGGTTCTGGCCTGGGAACCTGGAGGATCTGAAGTCCATCCTGAAGAAGAGATGATGGTGCCATTTTGTGCCCAGTAGGCCTCCTACATTGCCCATTTTGTGTCCTGCACAAAAGCTTAGGTATCCATTTTACTCTGCATTTATTTGGCAGAACATTTAAATTTTTTAAAAATCTGAATGGGAGCGAAGAAAAAGGTTGACAGGCAGATAATGGGATTTGGTCTCCACTCACAGGGCCATTTTGTTTTGTGAGTCCCCCAGGCGTAATGGCGATCTGTTAATCGTGGCAAGAACAGAGGCCATTCACTCAACCCCGCCAGAGAGTTCATTTTGGCGGTAGCCTGCCTGATGTGGTGATGCACTCAGCTGCTTCACTAGTCACAGCAGGCTTCTAGCGTCGCATACAACAGGGGAAGGGAAGAAGCTAATTGCACTGAAAGGAGAAGCAAGGGAGAAAGGGAATTTGTGCAGGTTCAGCCCATCAGACAGATTGACACATGTCACTGGTCTCGGCGGGGTCCACCCAGGCATAGCAGACCACCTCGGCAGAGCCGATGGCAGAACAGAGGCTGCTGGGCTCCGAAGGGACCCTCAGCACTGCACGGACACCGCATCTTGGTGCTTGGAGATTATTCTTATAATCTTCACTCTCAGGCACCTGATTTGTGTCTTGCTTATGGGCTCAGAGTTATACTAAGCACCAGATGTGGGGTCTGGAAGGAGTTTCTTCCCCAGAGCAGACTGGCAGAGCCCTTGAGTTGCCCCCTCCCTCCTTCTTCTGCAGCTTGGGGCACTAATCAAGGTCATCTGGGCATATCTTACGTATGGTATTTCCTGCCATGGCAGGTATCTCAAGCATGGAAGCCATCTCCGTTTCTCCTGTTTTCCACCCATGGCTAGGAGCTGGTGCTTCAAAGAGACTGAAATAGTTGTCTTGGCTGAAGCCTTTTGCCTTGATGAGTGACACCTCAGAGTCCATGGTAGGCAGAAGGTCACCCTACACCATCTAATAGTCCCGCTCAGGCTTCCTTCCTGTGATACAACTCCTGCCCCATGGAGAATTGATTTGCTAGATAGGGATTTGGAGCCCACTTCCTCACACAAAGGAGCAACGCCCACGCCCCAGGTAGAACTGAGCAAATATCCCAAGCTACAGTCTAGTCTTCGAGGCTCAGGAGGTGCCTCTTCTTGGATCCAGTGACACTTCTACCTTGCACAAGCACTATAAAAATAATAAACCCATGAGGAAAGCTTCTCACATTATGATTGCTTTCATAGCTGTCTGGCCAGAAAACTGTACGTTGAGAGGTGTTATACCAGCTTCCAATAACCAACCCTTCCAGATAGAGCAATCCAGTCCTAGGGGCACTTCCATGTTGCCTCTGCTCCTAATGTGCTACAACCCCTGGATCCTCCCTTCTCCCTCCCATCTGAAGTCACAAGGGAAAAATGAATGTTCGTGTAACTGTACATTGATTATTAATCGCAGTCTGATTTAAGGATCAGATCTGTCCTCTCCCTTTCCCCCAGCACGATGGGTCATTCATTTAACCTGTTTCCGGGCTTTGATGGATTGAATAGTTTTTCAAACTGAAAAGGCTCGAGAAAGAGGGATGCTAACTAGAGTAACTATAGTAACTATACTATTCTGATGCAGCATCAAAACATCTCTGAACAACCATCCGTAGAATGAAAACATCAGGGAGATAACAATAGCATCTGGTCTCCGCAGCTAGTAAACTCGAACAGCTTGTTGAAAAAAAGAAATTAAACCGCATAACGAAGATCTGGGAGATAAAATAAACAAGTCTGCAAGTTTGATATCCAGGTGCTCACAGCCAAAAACGTAAGGGAGGAAGGGTCTCGAGCCTGTGAGCCCAACGCAATCCAGTTGATGAAAAATTAGGTTATGGCAGGTACTAATATTTGATGCGTGTATTATATTTTATTAGAGTTATTTTATGATCCTATTGATGAACCGCTTAGCACTGGTGGTGCATTGGCTGGAGAGGACAAGAATAAAGTCTGAAAACTTTTGAGAGCCGCGCTATGTGAAATGCAGAATTGCAAAAAGAGACAGCAAGCGGGAATTGAGGGGGTGAGACAGGAGTGCCCTCATAGAAGCTACCTGGGGGCTTCGTCCCGCAAAGCCTAACATGGCCTCTCTGTGTGGCATGTAGCATACAGGTAGGGTGGCCATAAGGAAATCCAGGACATCTGGGACACTGCTCCCCTGTCCTGTCGTCTCCCACAGTCAGCGGTGCTGCTGCAGGCAGTGGCAGAGGCCGATGGGCAGGGGTGCGGGTGCAGCCTGGCAGGGAGGTGGAGCTGCTCGGTGCCCAAACTGCTCCGCTTCCTCATGGGACTGCACCCCGTGCCTGCGTGATTCTGGGACGCTCATTTTAAACCTTACCAGCTGGCCAGGATCAGCTAGGACTGTCCCCAACCAAACGGGGATGTATGGTCACCCTACATATAGGAGAGGGTACAGAACTGTGACAGGTTAGGGAGCAGAAAGCAGAGCAGCAGATTGGGCAGGGGAAGGGGATTGGAGTGGGAGGGTTCAGGGCTTAGCTTCTGGCAAGTAGGGGTTGGCCACCACTGGGTTAATGCATGTCTTTGGAAAACCGCCACTGACCTGAAAGGGAATACTCTAGAGATGTAAATTTAAGCACATGTGTAAAGGTTTTGTAGAATGAGGCCTAGCACATGGTTTCACAAATGTGCACGCTGGACCATATCCATGGTAGGCCTAAAGATCAAGGTAACGCCAAAGTTTCCCCAGCTAAGGACCTAGCCGATGGCCTTCCATGGTTGCAGACCTGAATGAAGGCCCCTTGGAGTGGAGTAAAGGGCCCAGCATCTGGCTCAGAAGTGGGGAAAACTGACAGCGCTGTTTGGCAGACTCTGAAAATGTTGGATTACCACAGTTTTCACCTTCAGCTCCTTTTAAAAAAAGAAAAACAACCCCTCCCCACATTTGCTATCTTGGAATTTATTAGGTGCAGCATCTGTTTATTTTTTGTAGACTGCGGTTGCTGAGTTTTGTTGGCAATCAAATAATTAATTATCTGCTGTTTGGAGCCATTTGTAGACTATTTAAATACCTGTTTTATTAGATATTCAAGACACATGCTCTTTTAGAAGATATGCCAGCAGCTGCTTTCTCATCTTAGCATTTTATGCCCACGTATCAAGCCAATATTGCTGCCTCACAGAATGGATTAAGTGTGTGATATATTTGGCGATGCACGGTGAAGCCACCATCGTGGTGAGGTGCAAGTGACCAAAGAGTACTCAAACCCGCATGCGTGTGTTTGTCCATGCGTGTGCAAACACACACATATAAAGAAATGCATCCCTTTTCAAGGAAAGGTGTGGTGGGTGGTCATGTTACCTGATGAACAATAAAATCCCTATAGGGAATAGGATGACAACCAGCCTTTTTTGGCATCCCTGAACACCACTTCCAATACAAAAAAGGCCTTAGGGGGGGAAAAAGCACTATGCAAAACAAGAGTGGTGCTTCAGGTGCAATTGTTGTTAGAGTGGAGTTGCCTTAACACACCAAGAGGGAATAGAGTCTACTGTAATTGCTTGCATACCATATGCACCTTTCCCCCTCAAATCAGCCCTCCCAAATTGTTAAAAAGGAAAAAATGATTTTTTTTTCCTCGCTGGAGCAGAAGAAAGGGAGAAAAGAAGTGAGCAGATTGCCAAAAATGGCAGTCAGCATGGCTTCCACCTCTCCCTGGGGCAGCAAGCAGCAGGGCTGGAGTCCAGCATTAACCCTCTCACAGCCTGCAGTGAGACAGTAGCTTTTGGTCGACAAGCCGCTAAGCAGACTGAGAGAGAGTGAGCTGCTGCATGCAGGCTGTCATATCTGGATGAGACTTGTGTTGTGCAAGCAAAACCTTCTTATTTACAGGTACTTCTATAAAGAACTATATGCAGTAAAGAAGTAGCTGCCCTGCTACTGCCCCCGCAAGGGCCTTGGGTCTGGCTTTGTTGATGTCCTGCCCTCCAATCCCCCAGGAAATTCTTGCTGCATCGCTCAGACCGTCTCCTGGGATGCCACACTTTCCGGACACTCTCTGTTTCCAGAAGGACTTATTCTACATCACACGGCTGGCCATGACTATGTAAAAAACCTTGTTTCTATATTCTGTCTTCCAAAATGAAAGCATGTGTCTTATTTGGTGAAATGTGGTATGCAAGAAAATACAGAACAATGCAAATAGGGTGCGGTACCCTTCTTCAGCACAGCCTGCTCCATCTGAGCCAGCTTTAAATCTGCTATATCTATTTTAAACTAGGTTTGTTTTTTGATTTTTTTATCTTGCCTCCTAAGGGTCCACTTTACAGCAATTGCTCATGAGGAAGATAATGGACATAGCCCGTTAGCTACCATTTTCCTCTACTTCTTAAATATAGGTGTGACAAGTCAATCAACTTGCACTCTGTACTTTGTGCAAGCCCCAGGTCTGACTGACATCCCTTTATTATTGAACTCCAACCAGGGCTAAGATTGGGTGTATCTACATGTGCAGTTAATGTGACTGAATAAATTGCCATGCAATTTGAGCCAGAGTAAACCAATCCGGACCTCACCGTCTACACGTATGTTGAATTTACTTCACCATCAGGTAGTCCCAGCAGACACAAGTACTATCCGACAGTGCAGTAAATTAGTCTACACCAGCCTAATTGCCATGCATGTGTAGACTGCAATGTTTTACTGCAGCAACTTAGTCTACCATGCAGTAAAGTGCACATGTCGACACGCTCATTGTCTCGCATAAATCGGTGGAAGCTTTGCCATTAATTGCAGCAGCAGCGAATTGGGTTATAAGTCAAAACAAAGAACAGTAATTATGATTTGGGAAGTTGAGCAGTTTATTCGAAAAGTCCATTTAACTCAGTGGGAATCATCACTTAATTTAAAGGCTGTGTCTACAGCACCAGTTTCCACCACACACAGGCCTTTGTTGGTGCTACTGGGTTCACACCACCCGTGACAGCAATGATGAGAGACTGGAAGAGCAGAAAACCTCAGTAAACTGCCAGGAAGTACTTCTACAATCAGACTCACTTTCCACGTGAAAAAAATTGCTGGTATCATACAGAACAGGTCCAGAAATGTTATGGGTCTCATCCCAGTCTCTCTACAGCGGCAGCAATGAGGAGCAACTTTGCTGAAGTCCATGGGTCAGATTTCCCGTTGCCTTCCTCTTGGGTAGTTCTTTGCTGTGGTTCAAAATGGTTGTCAAGGGGTACCCCTGGCGTACGAAGAGCTGGAGGGTCGATTTGCAAAGGTGTAAATGACAACACAAAACACTGTGAAATCAGTCTGTGAAGTCTAGTTCATTTATTTTGCTAGAACCATCAGGATCAGACCGTAGGATTTCAATATAGGGTTAGCGCAGTGCATCAGGTCATTTGCCTAATCACAGCCGGATTAGAACTGTTACCTCAATGCCGACTAAGCTATCAGGCTCGACGCAACAGTGCCATGCCCCCCACCCTGCATCTTTAAATTCAATGCAAACAGGGGCATGGCATTTTCTAGAGGGGGAGCTGACAAAAGTTGCATTTTAATAGCTGATTTTACACCGCGGCTCCTTGTTTAATCAAATCAGTGCAGGTCTGGCTGATTACATTAACTAAAAGCAAGTGAACAAACATGTTTGTTCAGGAGTAACTGAGCGTTGGGTGGATTATGTAACGTTGCAGTAAGTAACTGCATAGCTTAATGCTATGGTTTCCATGGCAACTATCAAAGTGAAAGGTAAAGGAGTTCAGCATTCTTGGCTCCGAGGAGCCAATTTCTTCACTGAGCGATGCATTTTGGGGCTGGGGATTTTGCCTGTCTTACCTGACTGCAGAATGAATGAAACCTTTTCTTGCTAATAACGCTGGAGAAGAGCTGGACTTAAAGCAGCTTGCGCTGTGCGCCCCCGAGCGCGCTGGGGATAGGCTCCAAGCAAATGGATAAAGCCACATGAATTTTACATGTGACATAGCACGTTACAGAGCCCAGCTGCACTCACATGGAGGCTCAATGTGACACGCGGATTTCCTTTTTTTGCTGAAGAAAGTTCCTGCAAACAAAAGGGCTGGGGGGCGGGGGGGACATGACATCCAAGCATAATGTCTGCAAAAGAACAAAAAGAGATTAATCGCTGATTAATTAGGTATGGTCAGTTATTTGCTTGGTTTGATAAAGGCTGGAGAAGATCCGCTGCAAGCTCGGCCACCAATTCAATGTTTTACCTTATCCAAACATGAAGGGAGAGATTCCCATGGACTCCACTGAGCTTTACGCCTGTCACTTAAGCCCCCTTAGCTTCAGTTTCCTTGTCTAGCGATATGTGTACACACTTCTTAACAGCGTTAGTTATTGCCATGGAGCTTGTATGGGTATATGCATGTGCGTACACATATACACAAACTGAGCGTACCCAAACACACACACATGTATACACAAGCTGGGAGGAGTGCGCAGAATCCCATCCAATCTGGAACGAACATCTGGCACGGGGTGCAGCTCAGCATGAAGCGCTTTGATCCAGAGGATGGAAGCGAAGTGAGAAAGAAGAAAGCAGCGTGCTGGAAATTTGGACTCCAACTCAGATAGCACACGGATCTGTGAAACTTGTGGCAAGTCGTGTTGCTCTTGAATTGGGTTTGTCATCCACAAGCGGATTCATCAGGCACCTGACTACTCTTCCATGTACTCCATGATCCAGAGGATCAACAATTGCCTACACACACACACACACACACACACACACATATGCATATGTGTGTATTCACACACACACACACACATAATACATATATATAATATAGATCTATCTATATATCTGCGTGTGTGTGTATATATATATATATACACACACACATACACACACACAGAGGTATGTATATATATCTATATTTAGTACATAGGTACTACATATACCCATGTAGTACCTACACACACACACACACACACACACACACTCACAGGTGTATATACATATATACACATGCATACGCACATATATACACATAGATATGTGTATATATATATATATATAAAACATTTGCTTTTATACATTTATATTCTTACTTTTATGGTAAAAACCTTTTAATGAAAATAATCACATTTTTAAACTAAACTTCAAAAACGGAGACATTTTTGCCAGCCTGATCAAACAGGTATGTGGCGACGTATGAAGAATGGGAGGGCCCCACACAGGCCTTTCTCCCTGAACACTTTTGCAAAAAGAATGACTTTACTGAAGCTTTGATTAGACATTTCATTTAAAAGGCCCATAATTAGGAATGTTTTCATGAGTTCAAGTTGTCCTGCAGGACCTGTTCTGATATGACGCCCTGTTGTTTACACAAGTCCAATGACAAGAAAATGTAATAGTGCGAGACAATTCAGAGCAGGCCTATGTCCTTTGGTTGGAGGTGGTTAGGGAGAGGCACTATAGAAAAGAAAACTACATATGGAAGAATTACACAGACTGACCACAAGTTAAGTGCAAGGTATGTGCTACTGCCAGTCTAATAATCAGCCGCTGCTATTGCCCAGTGCCTGGCAATGCCACCACCACTAGGACATGGTGACTCTGAATTCAGTAGCCCTATTGCCACAGCTCCTGCATGGCCAAATCCTTGTGCCAGTACTTATCCACAGCTCCCATGTCCTCCCCAGCTGCCACCATCACTCTTATCACCCACAGCCCCTCAAACACCTCTCCTGGGTTTAGCATGCCAAACGTACCAGTGGCCAGTGCTAGTTGTGGTACATATGCCACAGGTTGGCCACCACTGCTCTGGTTCCTCTCTCAACGTGGCTTAGATCAGGGTGGGCAAAATGCAGCCCACAGGCCAGATGCGGCCTGCCAAGCCATTCTATCCAGCCTGCGGGGACCCTAAAAATTTAGAAAATTAATATTTATCTGTCCTAGCCTGTCACGTGGCCCTTGACGGCTTGCCAAAACTCAGTAAATGCCCCTCTGCCCAAAATAATTGCCCGTCCCTGACTTACATTTAACCCCACACATACACAGTATAGTGGATCAGCAGCCTAAAATCTTAACCACTGGGTCATCTCACCTAATAGAGCTCAAAAAAATACCCTTCACAAGTAAAGAGGAACTGGAACTAGGTTTGTGCACAAGGGAAACCATGGGCTCTTCTTTGGAAAAAGTGATATCCAAATAAATTTATTCCAAGAGATGACAAAGGGCATAGAGTGTGCCCCAGTGAGTTTAAGTGTCATGAGCTTTCAGTTTTATTGAGTTTCATGATCCTTGGTAAGGGGTTGTTCATATAGCTTCAGCAGTTGCTGGACTCGTACGAATCTGTCTTTAATTAAAAGATAAGTTTCTAGACTTCATCATTGCACAGAAGAGCTTAGAAATTGAAGCAAGTAAACCCTGAAGGTTCAGAAGAAAGGCAAACAAAAAAGCCAACATTTCATGTGTTTTTGAAAAAAAAAACCCTCATGATTTTTAAGTCAGTTTTGAGATTTTTTTCCCCCCTTTTTTTTGAAAACTGCCTTTCAGTGCTTGAATGTTTGGGACTGACAATAGTGGTGGGTAGCTAGCAAGTCAGGCGGTGTGAAATGTCGCTGGCCATTTCATTTTGACGTGGTTTCGACTCATTTTGAGCTCGAAACTGAAACTGAAATGAAACAAAGGGCTTCGAAACAGCCTCAAAACAAAACGAGGCTAGTCAAAATGTTTTAAAAGTTTAGAAACGTTTTCCGTTTCGAAGCTGCCAGCAGCCACGCGTTGGGAGACAGGGGAGAACCAGGGCTGAGCTCCCAGTGGCTCCAGGCTCAGCCAGGCAGGGAGGGCAGCCCTGGCTCTTCCCACCTCCCGTGGCTGGGGTGCGGGAAGCCAATCACAAGACAGGAGAAGGGAACTGAGTCCCAGCTCAGTTCCCCTCCCCAGCGCTGCAGTTGGGCTGGAGAAGGGAACTGAGTTGGATCGCTCAGTTTCCTCCCCCAGCCCTACCATTGGGCTGGAGAAGGCAGCTCAGCCCAGCTGGGCTGAATTCCCAACCCTAGCATGGCCATCAGGCTGGGGAAATGAACTAAGCCCAGCTGAGCTGAGGAAGCTCCAGAATTACTGCCAAGCCAGCAGAGCTCTGAAGTCATGAGACTCAGTTCCCCATTTTGTGCTTTAAAAATCATAAATGAAAGTAAAATAAAAAGGTAGGAGATTCCAGACTAAAATATACACAGATGCCACAAGGCTCCCCAGCTTAAAGAAAACCCTTGTTTAGTCAAAAGAGTAAGTTAGGTATATAAGTCTTTGCATGAGAGAGGCCTAGGGTTAAAAAAATCCAGCCAGAACTCCCATGTGAAGTTTGTCGGGAATTTTTCTAAATGGCGGGGTTTGGCCGGTAAATTCTAGCTTGGCAAAACTCCACCTTTTTTTGCTGGAAGATACCATTTGAATTAAACTTGAATCAGAAAAGGGTTCTCCTGTCCAGGATAACATTTATGATAAAATCCAAAGAGGGAAGCTTAATTATTCAGAGCAGTTGATACCCTGTTTGTGATAAGCCAATGCCAAAAAGTCAGCGTATCTTCATAATCACACCCTCCATAGGATGAAGCTAGGGTAGAAGATGCTTCTCACCGAATTCTGCCCCACTTCTACCAGACCCTTCCCAAGAAGCATCCATAAAAGACATGCTCCAGCTCAACCCTGATTCCTAGGAGTGGGGCAAGGTCTCCTGGACTGGTTCCAAGCAGGGAGTGGCTTAGCCCAGGTACATCCTGCTGAAGGTGTGGCTATGCAGATGAGACGGCTCCCTGGCACCAGTTTGTCACAAAGTTCATCAGAACCCTAATTTAGGAGGCCAAGCTCAAGTCCTCAGTCCTCCTGATTCAGAACAGGCTCTTGATCTGGGTCTCAAATCCCGGATAAAATCTCTGATCAGCAGGATAAGGCTTGTTCTAGAGGGGGTATGAATTTCTCTATATATTCTTTTATTTCAGTGAAAACTTTGAAAGGTCTTGGCTTCATCGCAATGCAACATAGGAAGCCTTTTTGAAACTTAAGTGTTTTGCACAATGCAAACTCCACTTCCTGATCAGTCCTCCTCCTGAAGAGAGAAACAGCAAAAATGAGATTCAGTGATTATCTTACCCATTAAATCTGCGTGTATATAAGATATGTGTGTTATTATGCAGTCCTTAATTGCAGGAACCCGTGCTGCTTCTCAGCTAATTCAATCACTAAATAAAATACTTTTGATCTGGGCCCTAGCTCTTCTGTTGATGACTGATTTGTAGTTAGACTTCACTTCCAAGTTGGTCTTGGCCTGAGAACAATTTAGGACTCACTGGGCACATCTATACGAGACATTTACTGCAGAGCTGACTAATTAGCTCCGCAGCAAAGCTTCAGCATCTACTCATGAAGCCCTATTAGGCCTCATTGAACTAAT
>JAGPOW010001296.1:134833458-134854781 GCA_030014935.1 Caiman crocodilus
GTAAATGCAGTGCTCAGGAGCAATAAACTCTGGCATAAACTGTGCTGGAGTTTATCACGTCATGCTAATTGCATGTGTAGATGCGCCCGCTCATTCTTACCTCTGGGAGTAGCTGTACTTATTTGAATAGTCTTATCGATTTTATGGGAGCTGCCACATGTGGAAAGCCATTCAGACGCTTACCTGCATTCAGAATCGAGCTCCAAAGGCTTCCTCCCTCACTTTTCAGTACTGATTATCTTTATATTCTTTTTTCCACCAGTCTCATAAAATATTTGCGTCCACAACATGCATTAATCCAACCAGATCCTTGCACTGTAACAGGATCATCTTAGTTTGCAACCTGTTCCTACATGAAGCCATAATGGTAATTAGACATATAGCACATACTTTAAAACCTGCGCAAATAAAAAAATTGCTGCATTGTTGTTTACACTTTTGGGATGCTAAGAAAGCAGGACCCGATAAGGTGTAGGGGTTATTTGGTTTTTAGTGTTTTGATTCTTATTTTTTGGGAGTTTAACAAGTAAAATGATAACACACGAGTTGCCCAGAGCTGGGAAGTATTCATCTTTTATAAAGCCCTGGGTTTTATTACTCTGACATAAACTTGTAGGCATCCTTTCTTGCTCTACTTGTAGTTATTGCCATGTTATTTGATGTTACAATGCTCTGAGCTCCCAGTGATCTGTCTGTAGCTGTGCTTCACTCTTGTTCTCATTGTTCTTTTGAAGCATTAAAGGGGAAAGTCTAAAAATAAATGCCATACCCAAGGTCACAGGATGACTCAATGGCAAAGCAGGAAATTGAAAACCAAGAGCACCAAGTCCCAGTCCCCTGGTCTAACCATATGAGGGGATTTTAGGATGTCCGTTGGTTGATGTGAAATGTCCCTGAGACTATATCTCCCCTGACCCAACACTATGCTTAAGCACATGCCTAACTTCATGTCTGTTTAGCAAAGTATTTCAGTATAAGCCTAGCTTATTTAGGATCTGCTACAGGCCAAATGCTCAATGCCATGTGGAATAAAGACCCAGAATCAAGGATAAATTAAAAAAACAAATGAAAGGAAATGCAGGGGGATTCCTTCCATCAAAGTGACTAATTCTGTGTCCCTTCCGTTTCCCAGTCCCATATTTCTAATGTAAAGTCTCAATAGTGAAAAGTAAGACAGCATCTTAATTACACATTATATAGGCAGGCCATATCAGATAAGTAGCACCCAGCAAAGAAGACCAATGGAGTTACACAGGGGAAGAATCTGGCCCAGTTAATTGCCTACTCCCATTGTGTTTTGCTCACTACTTTACTTCCAATGTTTTTTAATAGCAGCTGTATCGGGCCAGAAATAAATTCTTTTAATCAACAGCCCTTCCTATTCCTTCCCACAGAAGGTTAGCAGCGTTGCTTCAAGTTGTTGGCTGCAGCTTTGGTTAAGCTAAACGTGAGATTATTTTTATCACTTTATATTTGTGGTTAATCAAACTTCCTCTCTTGTTCCTGGTAAAACCAGCGTGTCGTTCGCAACCCCTGGCTTGGATTGTAGCAGCGAATGGTGTGCTTGCTTCTATGCGTGGGGGAAATTTGACACAAACTCACATTGCACATCTGCGTTTAAAGAACAGAAACTGTTTTCAGATCTGCAAAAGTCCACCAAAGTGAGTGCGTCTTTCTATCCATTTCAGCAGGCTTTGGAACAGGCCCAAGCCGAATAAAACACACGTGCGGGACTTAGTGACAGAGCGCCACCCACTGGTGCTTAGCAGGAATGCAAATGACATACTCTTCTGTTAATATTAGTCCAAGACCTGCCTATCTTCGTGTGATTCATGTAATGACTTGTGTTTAAAGGATCACGCAGGCATGAAAGCATTTAACATGCACGTTCCCTTTGTGGGTGAAATTTGCCCCAGCCAGAGGGGAGCAGCACCCTTCCTATGCACCAAATTGGCATCTATTTTGAAGTTAATAGAGATGCTTATTCTTTCTGACAGTCCTTTATGAACTATTTTGCACCCTACCTCAGTTGTTCTAGACTCCTGTGGGTTAGGTATATAGCTACTGACTGGTGCCAACAGAAACAGTTCTGACAAATCTTTGTTCTAACACCAAACACCACCCAGGGTTGCCAACCCCAAATGTTTGGTGCGGAGGGTTATACTGACAATCTGCACACTTTTTACTAACAACCAAACTTTTTTTTACTGATTGACGTTTTACGTAACGTAAACGTAACCCTTCTGCCAAGTCCTGTATGGCAGTAGCAATGGCCAGGTTCAAATTTGGGGGTTTAACACCAACTAAAGTCTTACAGATTGTTTTATACCATGCTGCAACCCCATTCCAATGGTCCCCCTCTTGACCCATATGCTGACACCCCCAACCACACCCTGTACTATCCTGCCCCCTCGGCCCTCCCCCCAGTCTGATCCCTCCAGCCCTGCTCCTGCCTCCTCCACCCAACCCAGCACAGATCCCCACCCAGTCACTCACACCTCCCAGTCCCACAGCTCTGCCCCAGCTCCAGTGCTCCCTTCCCTGTCCCACATCTACACAAGACGATTACTGTGCATTAGCCTAATAACACTGCACAGTAGCGTGTCATGGCAAAAAACATGCATCTAGCCTATTGCATAATGTTATTAAGCTAATGCACAGTAAGCCTCACTAAATAATCGTTCATTGATATTACTGTGCAGTAACTCTCGGTATTGCACATTTAGTTAGTACTTTATTAAGGAAGTATTAAACTAAATGCACATTACTAAACTAAATGAACATTACTAAACTATGGCACGTTATTGAATGTGTAGATGTGCCCAGTGTCTCAGACCTCCTGGGGCTGTACAGCCCTGCCCACCATCTAGATAACCAGTTGACAGGACACAGTCACAGCATGTGACTGAGGGGAAGGGGGGGCTAAAAAGGCTCCCATGGGCCACAAAGCCCTAAGTGAGAGCTCTCTACAAGTCCCCAACCTATGGTGTACTGCTCTGCTCAGTACGTCCATCAACACTTGCATTTAGCCATATCCTGGTGGCACATCTGCAGTCCAGCTCAGGTCATAGTTTGTTATGGACAACTCCATTTTTTTACAGACCTTATGGACAAATGTTTTTAGCCACATTTTTATGTACTCTACATACATTTATGGATGGTTGGCAACTCTGTTACCAACTATATTTGTAACTCTGTACTGTTTCCACACAGAAACCATTGGGTTTCTAAAGGTTGTGCTAATGGTTCCCCTTTGTACCCAAGCCTCGAAAGATGTGAGTCTGTCCAGTCCTAATTTCTTTAGCTCATACAGTAGTGATTAATGCTACACTACAGGTCAGCAGTACCTGCTCCAGTTTGCCAACAAAAGTGGTATCCATTATACATACACTCATATAAACAGGGTTTTGTTCATATGAACGCTTTGAGACTGGCTGTTTTTCTCTGCAATACCCATATTCACATATTAAAAAGGAGCATGTTCCTGAATAGTATTGGGTGGTCATTGTCCACTGTTTATCATTTGTTATCTCTTTTTTTCAAAAAAAGTTTCAGTCATCTGATCAAAGGGTGGTAACAATGCTTTAAGCCATAGGTGACCAAGCTGTGTCCATTTCTCACAACCTGAATTTAAGCCACAGGCAGTATTAGCAGCTATGGAGAGTGAGCAGGGAGGGGTGGAAATGAGTTACCTGCCTAGCAATTTTAAGTTAAAATTGTTTTTTGTTTGGTGAGCACTTGCGTGCGCTTACTCGCAGCCATCGGGATTGGCTTGTGAGTGACTTAAAGAAGTGGCGGAGGCTTGGATTTGCAAAGGATCTGGAGAGAGAGAGAGAGGATTGATCTATTCTCAGTAAGGTTTGGCAATTACTGCCCTTGGGCTTCTGCCTGAACTCACCGGGTAATTTATTCACAACAAATAATTAGGCCTGCTCTAATATAGGCACCTCTATGGTAAGAGCAGTAATTTACGTGGCAGTAAGTTACACCCATGTAAATTAACGATCCCTCCTTTTAGTGATCTTCATGCAATTATTAATTAACAAAATTAATTTCCAATCAAGACAATCCCAACAACTCCCCCCCCCACCCCCGCTAATGACAGGATTGCTACTTGCCTGTTGCAACGCTGTGCAGAGCAAGGGGAAAGAAACCACTCCTCCAGCCGCAGAGGGCAAGCTCTGTGGGTCCGTTACCAAAGGGATAAGTCAAGAGTTTAGGGGAAGCTGCCATGTGTAGAGGATGGACTTGTGAATGAAAACAGAAGTGGGTCCCCGCTGATGGCCGTGCTGGGACTATTCCCATTATGTCTGTGAACACAAGAGGCAGAGAAACAGCCAACTGTATTGATTTTGTAACATCAATCACTGCAGTGTCTAGGTCCAGTAACCAACTATATTGTACTGGGACCCTGGAATCCAGCATTTGCTTTGCCACAACTTCCAGTGTAAACCTGGACAAGTTATTTAGTTTTCCCTGTGCCCCTGGGTCAAAGGGGGGGTAACACCTTCTCTACCCCAGAGAGGTGGCTTGAGGATGAACATTCATTAATATGATCTCCAGTGCAACTGGGATATGGGTTGGAAAAACCTAGCTAGAAATGCAGGAGCTGCTTTGTACAGGAGGAGCTGGGCAGATTTTTGGCTGGGGTGATATGACCCCAGCACCTGTTCCTGCCCGGGACAGGGGCGGGTCGGACCTGATGATCTGTTTAGGTCCCTTCTGACCCTAAGCATTATGATACTATGATTGCATCAGAGATTCGAGCTTTGCCCATTTCATAAAACCCAAGTTTAAGCCACAGATGGTATTTGTAGATATGCATGTGTTTGTGTGCATATCCTATCTTATTTCACCTACCAATTTGATTTCATTGATGGGAGGCATTATTGTCTTCTATGAAAAGTTCATAAACATGATGGATGCTTTGCCAGGGTAAATTAGATCTAATGCTCACACAGTCCTCAGTGGAATACATGTTCTTGTTGAGAAACATTTGCTGCCTGATATTACCATCTTCTGCCAGTGGCATTATTAAACAGAGCGGGGAGAGTTCTGCATCCAGAATCAACCTTAATATTTATAAGTTCATATGAACAGATGTCTCCTTGCTTCCTGGGTGATGTGTTGTCAGCTTACAAAATCTACAGTGACATTTTTAAGCATGTTATTTGTCACACAATAGCTCTGCGAGTCCCCAGGTAAGTTCAGCATCCCTGTGGCGGTAAGCAGTGCAGATGATAAGAGATAGCCTTTGGTCCACGTGCAGTAGGAACGGCGCCATTACAGATGAGTGCTGAGAGAGAATAAATGACTTGTCTCAAGTCAAAGAGTAAATCTGTTGTAGAGCAAGGAACAGAGCCCAGATCGTTTAGTAAGCGTGGGACCGGAGGAATCCTCCTGGGTTCTGAAATCCAAGCCCTCCGCTCTCGCCGGCAAGAGCATCACTTAATTGTTTGAATAAATTCACTCCCCTCTTGAGTTATATACAAGTGGCTTAACTACCAGACCATTATTCTTGCTATGCATAACATGCCCAGTATCTACCCCTGACACCACCGACAAACACCAGCCCTTAGTACATTGACTACAGGGGTGCTCAAGGCCTGGCCCGCAGGCCAGATCTCGTCCATGGAGCCATGTCATCCATTGCTGCACAGGTCCAAAAGTTTGGCAGCGGGGCAGTGATGGCAGTGTTAATTCGCTCTCCCCCGCTGCCCAAACTCCAGACCTGTGGGGAGTCCCAAGTGCCGGATAACATGATGCCGTGTGCGAGATCCCAGGGTGGATCTGGCCAGGACAGGGACTTATCTGAGCTCATGGAATAACTTCATGCAGCTCATCCACCCCACAGGGCCACTGATCCAGTACTCAGTATTTACAGTTTTGATTACATCCCCATTTTCAAGCCAGCCGTTCTGCTGCTTTCCAGGAAGAAAAGAGGAGCTGGTTCTTAGCAAAGAAGAATGATGCTTAGTAATACAAAGCGGTGAGCTGACCTGATCAAGGAGCCTTGTTTCTAAGAAAAACCCCACGCTAATTTATCTCAGCTTCCATATAAACACGAGGAAAGGCGCAATGGGGTCAGCCCCTGTAAGGGCACATAGCTGAGATTTTCAAAGGAGCCCAGCACCAAATATAAACCCCAGTGGGCTAAGGTCTCTTAGGCAGATTCAATCAATTCAAGTGGGCAACCTCCCTTTATTTTTCAAACGTCCCACCAATAGTGGCACAAAAATCACACCACATTGCCAAAGAGGGAAGGTGTTCACTGTTGGAAGCGTGCTGTTTAGGAAGAAGCTTCATGGCTGGGCGTGTTTGGAAGTGCATGCACAGGTGGTCTGGTGCTGCAGGACAGTCGGGGGTGGCCAGTGCCTAATTATGCTGCAAATACCGGAGCTCGTGAGGCATGCAGGGCTGAGACTGAGCAAAGGAGCCTGCCTCATGCACCGGTATTAGGCGGTGGTTGATCAGGGCTTTTCAGGATGGCAGCTATGGACTTAGGTATCTAATTCACCTGCAGAAACCTGTGCTCCTCCACACTGCTTACCAGGTTTAGCTCGGTGTCACACCAGGAGTCTGTGAGCTGAACCCCGAAGGCCTGAGCCTTGATCCAGTGCCTGAGCCTCAACACCTCGGTCTTTTTGAAGTGTCCCCTCAGCGCGCCGTCACATTTTCCCACTTGAGACGTCCGATGCCAATTATTCGCTGATGCTGAGGTGAAGGCCCTTGCTTTGAGATTCTGGCATTTCTTTAAAAAAGAGCCTCTATTTTTTTATTCCCAAGCTGGTTTCTCGCTGCAGCCCACTCTTCCATTAACCGTGAGAGCTCAGTAACACATCAGCTGGCACCATATAAATAACATGGGAAGTAAGTTATTCCTGCTTCGACTTTCCTAAAGATCTTTTCCACTAAATATTTGGAATGCATTAACATTTTCAAATGCCCTAAGAATATCAATGAGCTCACAGATGCCAGAAAAAGTATCAAGCAGCTATAACTACTTTATATGCCTTGTTATTCATGAGGAGAAGTAGGAGAGGGCTTATAAAATCCAGCATCATTTTCTGTCCTCCTGAGACTATAATATTTAAAACATAATGGTCCCTAGCTTCCAAGGTGCTGAGCTTCCTTTCAAAAGGTCTGAATGACTTCGGCTCCTACCAGAGTCAAGGGTATTTAAAGATGCTGGGACCCTTTGCTGGATCAGATCCTGCGTTTCCAAGGCAACTGTTCTTATGTGCAATTTAATGAGAACGCGAGGATCTCCAGAAGCAACAGCGCCCTTTGAAATGCACACGAGAACTGAGAGTCTACCAAAATGACCGGTCCTTTTTCGAGGAGAGGATGGGCAACTTGGGTGAATACGCAATGCATGATTTGACATTTTAATGGGTTAACATGATATTGTGAAAAACAACCTAAATAGAAAATGATCCAATTCCCAGGGAGAGAAAAAAAACATTGCAAAGAAGAGCCATGGAAAACTGAAATGAAGGTTTCCTTAGCTGGTCTGGATAGGAGGGAAAAGACCATTTTACGGCCGCTGTTACAACCTCTTAACAGCAGTTGCTCTCAAAATGAATAGGTAAAACGTCTCTCTGATAACCTGACATAGAAAAGCTGGCTGGATACACTCTATAAAGCAGGGCCTTTATATCAGAACAACAAGAAGTGGCTGAGTTATGGAGTATAGTACAACACAGGCAACAGGTGCCTTTTGTTCAAACCTTGAACAGGTAATGTGTTGCGGGGAGGGTTGAATTACTCCACGTACTTGAAATGTCTCAGACTATCGGTGTGCCTGCGCGCTGGAATTGTCTAGCGTTGTCATGAAATAAATTTCTTTGAATTACAATAGCAGCTAGAAACTCTGCCCAAGAGCGGAGTGCTTTTGTCTTGGGCATCCTGCATGAAAGCCAAGCAAACCTGGAATTTCCGACCACTGGAAAGGCTGATCCATCACCGTTTGTTTCATCCTGAATTGGAAGGAAAAGTTGGAAACTCAGTTACTTATTTATTTGTGTAAAATGGAAAGTTGTAGAAAGCAATTAAAAATGTAGCTGTTGTGACCTCGTGTCACCTTTATTGTGTCACCTCGTGTCACCTTGTGAGCCTTCAATGTGATGCTGCAGCTAGTAAAGCAACCAAAGCGCTGGCTTGCATCCCAAATCCCAGGATGTCATTTGCCATTGTATTTGGCCTTACAGGCTGAGAGCCCTGGGACTCTTTGGCCTGGAAAAGCGCAAGCTCAGGGGTGATCTGGTGGCCACCTACAAGTTTATCAGGGGTGACCACCAGGATCTGGGGGACCGTTTGTTCACCAAAGCACCCCGAGGGATGACGAGGTCGAACGGTTATTAACTACTGCAAGACCGTTTCAGGCCTGCACTTCTGGTTTTGCAGCTGGTGCTTCCAGGGGGTGCAGGGCTGATCTTGGGGGGCGGGGGGGTGCACCCCCCATGCATTGCCAACGCCCCCGTTTGTAGGGGAGCACAAAATAGCAGCTGCACAACAACTGTCTTGTTACATCTAAGTGCACGTCTCCTAGCAGGATCATCCTGGTTCTCAGTCCAGCAACACTAACTTGAAAACCATTTTAGAAGTACAGAAAAACTAGTCACCATTCGGGTATGCCATGCCTGTACAGGCCCTCCTCCCATGCTGGTCATCTTTTCCATTAGTTACTCTCCTGAGGGCCGCTCACCTTGGTGATAGTGGAGCATCTATAAAGTGTGGCCTGCTCAGGGCCCTTCAGCCCAGGATAGTGATCTCTATCCAAACTTTCCGGGGAAAAAACATTGAGATTCCAACTTTTCATTCCAATTCGGGATGATCCAAATGTTGGAGGATCAATATTTCCCCTGCTTGGAAATTCTACTTTGAACAAATTGCGTCAAAATTTTTTGATTTCCTCCTTTGACAGAGGCTGGCTGGAGTCTCCTGTGCGGTCCTGGGAATGGGACCCACTATTCAGTGATTGCGGTCCACAAAATGCCTGTATGATCTCAGCGGAGGATTCAGATGGTAACAGAACATGTGTTACTTAACGCAATCTGGAGATGCTCGTCCCATGAAAAATCCTAACTTGGCTATGCTCAAATCATACTTAGTGTGTGAAGGATTGCTTGAACACCTGGATGCTCACATTTGAGGTGCAGTTAACTCATCCTAAGTGTAACAAGGCCCTCAGCATTCCTAGGGCCTTGCCTAAAAATGCCTATAATATAGAAATCCGGTCCTCAGACAGTTTGGGAACGGGTATTGGTAAACAGGCTTCAGGTCTTCATCGTTGTGCTCTGTAGCCGGCGGAGAAAATTAGGGCAGGAATCTTAATGAGAAATGTATGTCTGTTTTCCACTGTGCTCCTTTCTTTCCATTAAAGTGCTCCATTACTAGCGCTGGGCTAATAAACTCTGTTTGGGTTGTCTAAAGTGTCTCCGAGTCATTTGATAGATGGCTGGATAAGAAGGTAAGTTCAGCAGAGATCCAGTTGGCTTCGATGGCTGTGATTAATCAGGATATGGTCGCAGAGCAGTTAAGGTGCCTCACTGCAGTTTTAGAGCCATGAGCTTGTCTTCCTCTGGACTTGATTCAAAGCTTGCCCCAACTCAGCTATAAATGGACACTTGATTAATTGGGCTGACCACACCACTTATTTATAGTTGGTTACACAAGTCGGTGAGCCTTAATCATGCTAGTCCAATGCACGGCTGGGCTCAGGGAGGGCTTTGACCGGCAATCATTTGATCACGCTCATATGCAGCATGGTGATGGACTGGACCCGATTTATAGTCCAAGACCAGTGTTTTAGAGGTTGCATCGTCATGGCTGGGGAAGCTTCAGAGTTTAAATCCAGCCATCAGGTTGACAAGGTCAAGCAGCCCTGTCGCGTGAGCGTGGAAAGCTGCAACAAAGGCAAGAGCGCGGACTATTGTGCTATTGTGCTGGGTAGAGGTGCTCAGCCCCAGCCTGGTAGCATTTCTCCTGCCCGGAGATCAGTGCATGAAGGTCAGCTTTTAGATGTCATTTCTTCTGTGAGGAAGGGCCCTTGCTCAGAGGTTGCAAATAGAAAGTTTTGCTTGAATGCAACGTGGGGGCGGGGGTTACAGAAAACCAGCGGACCATTATTTCTCCTCACACAACAGCAAAGGTCAAACTCTTACCTTCCATGAAATGTTGTGGCCCTGTCAGCACTTTTTGTGCTCGCACACCTTTATGGGTGACTCTAAAAGCGAGACTCCAATCATAAAGTCCTCCCTGGATTTAATCTTGCCGACTCTGTTTTCTTGAATGTTACAGTCAAGATCACTGGACTAATTCAGCTTACAAAGTACTACCGGGGAAGTATATTTATGGTAGTCCCAGCAAGGACAACCGAATTAACTGTAGCAAGCAGCAAGCTTGAAGAAGAAATCAAAAAGGGAGGGAGATCATTTGGAGCAAAATGTAGAAGAAGCACAAATCATTTAATAAAGGTTATCCCCAATGGGAACTTTCCAGGTAGATGAGGATTAGGAAAGCTTAGAGGGATGACATCAATTGTGTTTGGACACAATGTGTAAGTTTTATAGAAAAAGCAATCGGAAAAAGTAAAACTTCCTGGGCCAGATTCTTCTTTTAACTTCCTTGGCGGGGGGGAGGGCTGTACTCTGCAGTATTAGAAAGTGCTTGACAGAGAAGTAGATAATGAAGTGACTGTGCCTGTGGGGTTTTAAAAACTCGTCCAAAGAGAACGGCAGTGTCGAATTCACCAAAACAGAACCAGGAAGTGAACTGGACAAGTCACACTTCACCACCAGCACAGAGTAAATTAGAAAAACTCAATAAACAGGATACATTTAAATATGTTCTAGAAAACTGTGACTCATTGAAAGCTTATTATTTGTATTCGGGCTTGGAGTCCCATAGAAAAATGATACCCGATTGCGTTAGGTGCTCTATAAGCACAGAGTAATTATCTCTGGTCCCAGAAGCTTACTATTGAGGCTGCCATCATGGAAGCATTGGCACATGTGATTAATTTTACATGCTATGAACTAACATGCACAGAATCGTAGAAAATGAGGACTGGAAGGGACCTCAGGAGGTCACATCTAGTCCAACCCCCTGCTCAAAGCCAGACCAGCCCCAACTAGATCATCCCAGCCAAGGCTTTGCCTACCCAGGTTTTGAAAACCTCCAAGGATAGAGATCCCACCACCTCTCTAGGTAACCTGTTCCAGTGCTTTGCTACACTCCTCGTGAGAAAGTCTTTCCTAATATCTAACCTAAATGTCTCCTGCTTGCTGCAACTTGAGACCATTGCTCCTTGGTCTGTTATCTCCTCTTACCAGTATCAGAAGTTTGCTCACTTGGTGCTCATACAAGCCCCAGCGGCCTGGTCGCCTGGATGGGACTGGCTGCCAGTTGCCTGAGTTCCTTGGTTGGATGCCATCAGAGTGCTTGGATGTGGCTGCACTATATAAGCAGTAGCCCTTGCAGTGCTTTGCAAGACAGGATTGTCTCTGTCTAGCACCAGTGATCCCGCTCTGCTCCATAATACTCGGCTCCTTGCTTTTCTTGCCTGACGCCTGTCTGAAACTTTGCCCACCCTGGATGCTCTGCCTCACTCCAGCCTGAATCCTAGCCTGCCTCCTCCGTCTTGACCCTGGACTGCCAGCGTGTGACTTTTGGCTCTGGACTCCTGGTTGGGGCCACTGTAGCACTGTGCCCCCCAGCTCCCCATGTCCAGGTTGCACCCATGACAACTGGGACTACACATCAATGCAGAAAGTGAAGCATGCACACAAGTGTTTGCAGGATGGAGGCCAAAAAAAAATAAATAACAAAGGAGAATAAAAATAATACATCCCCATTGTACAGATGGGACCAACCTGAGATGAAATGACATGCCCAGGGTCACACAGATTCAGTGGCAGAGTTGGCGACAGAGCCCAGACCCTGCTTCCCACCTCAGCTCCTTCATTACTCAATGCTGCCTACGAGGTGCATGCAGGCTCGTATGTGAACCTTTAACTAGAAAGATGTGGCTAAGCTGAACGGCTTCCAGAGAAGACCATGAAGGGTAATCAGTGGGATGGGAGGATTAATGGATCTTCTCACCTCTTGCTTCACTTGGAAGTGGTTTGGTAAGAGCTACGCGGGGAGGGCTGCAGTGGTGGGGGAAGTGGTGGCTGCAGCTGCAGCGGTGGTGTCAGCAGAGGGATATGTGGCTGCAGAAGCCACATGGATGACCCAGAAGCAGCCCAAGAGATGATGACAAGCAGCAAGCCGCCACAGGACAAGGGGGCCTGTGTTGCTTCAGCCCTTGCTCTGCTCTCTGCTGTGATGACCACGTTTAATATAGCCCCAAATTCTGTGGCAGGTCCTGCCCTCTGCTAGCCGCTCTCCCGTATTCCCCCCCTGGCCTGCCAGGAGTCCGGTGGGCCAGGTAAAGCAACTCCACAGGCTGGGTCCTGCCTGCGGGCCATACATTTGACATCCCTGGTCTTAGTCTCGCTCAGATATTTAGAGCCCAGCGGGCACGTCTACACAAGATGCTTACTGTGCATTAGCCTAATAACACTGAGCAGTCGTGTGTCACAGCAAAAACCGTGCTAATAGCCCACTGTGCAGTGTCATTAGGCTAATGTGCAGTAAACATCACTAAATAACCATGTGCCAGCACTACTGTGCAGTAACTTTAGGTATATAACTTATACTTTAGTTAGTACTTTATTAAGGAAGTACTAAACTAAATGGGCAGTATCTAAGGTGCATTAATGAATGTGTAGATGCACCCACTCACTCTTATACCTGGGCACAAATAAAGTGAAATAGGGAACACTCCCCTGACTAAAAAGAAGAAGCTTTCAAAATGAGAGAGCTGTTGGGCTGTGAACTCACTTGCCTCAGGGCATGGTGGAAACCCCCACACTGATTTTAAAACTGGTGTCAAGAAACCCCACTAAAAACTCAGTCTAGGGAGCATTTCTGCAGCACCAAGAAGACTGAATGACAAAAGAGCCCTTTTCTTTCCCCATCTCTTTTCCCTGTTGTGTTTTTCCATCTCTTGCCTCAAGCCCCAGGGCTTGCACAGTTGGTCAACACCCTCATTATGTCTCCTTACCTGAGCGGAGGGAGAGGGTGCGCTGCCAGCAGTATATGCATAAGCGGGGCTGGGGTGAAAATTTGCCTTTGTGTCCAGCTGCAGAAAACAAAGTGCCGGAAATCCCAATTATTTGCAGCAGGTTCATTCAAAACCAAACCCAGAACATGCATCACTCATCATTTGCCACCAGCCCTGGGCCTATCAGAAAGTCCTGAGCTGGGAGATGACTTCTCCTGCCCACCATGATTTGGCCTTAAAACAACTTTTTATTCTGTGCATGTGTATGATAATGCTAGGGTGCACGGGCAGCCTGTGTGTGTGGTGTGCAGCAGACCGGGGAGGAGACAGGCAGCACAGCAGCAGATACGGCAAGGAGCAGAAAACAGAGCAGTAGGTCAGGCACGGAGCATAGGGTGGAGAGTGGAAAGAAAAGCAGCAGATCAGGTAGGGGAAGAGGATGAAAGTGCAACTTGGGAAGGCTGTAAGGCTAATCTGCGGCACGCCTGCCAAAATGCTTGCCCCCCACTACTTAATATAGAAGTGTGTGTCTATGGAAATATGCACTTAAAAGCTCCAGGTCCTCAAAATGGGACATCTCCTCCAATAAAGTCATTCTTGCCTAACCCAGGTGGAGATCTGCCCCAGCATTTGTATTCTTCCTGTCTTAGACGAATGACCAATATTTAATTTGTCTATTATCTACATTTAGTTTCACTTTTCATAAGCCACAGGGGAAAACACAGGAGGAAGCCTGGTTTCAGGTAATTTAGTAATTTAAATGAGCACTTAAAACATATGTTTAACTTTAAGCTGAAGTCCCCACGGGTTTCCTGCACATTAAAAGTTTTCTGAAGTCTTCGCTAACTCTTAAAGCTTGGCTTCACCCCAGTCACAGAAGACGTGTGCAAAGTGATCCATGCACAGAGCTGGGACTATAGGCAGCCTTACCTCCTGCTAGCTGAGGCCAGCGACAGGTGTGCAGATCAGCAAAGCCACTCTGACCCATGTTTTTCTTCATCACAGTTGTGCGCCACCACGGCTTGGACTTGCCTATATTAAGCTTCTTTAGTATAAATTGCGGCTTTTCTTATCTGTCCATGCAGTTTGCAAGGGTGAAGCTATATTAATGGCGGGCGATTGATTATTGAAACGAGAAGCAAGTTCCCTACTGGAAACCCAAGGTCTTCCAAGCCTCAGGAGGGAAAGCAAACAGGGGCAGGACAAAGTCAACTCTTTGTGTACACACGTGCTTGGCCCCTGCAGAAATATCGTTGGTGGGTTTTTTATCCTTCAAATGACTGAATCATAGCCAACCCAGGATGCACGGCTAAGTGAGGAGATGGGAAACCTTTTCCAACTTTTAATTAGTCATGAAGTTGCTGCTGGTTTTATTTTCCACCTGGGCCTCTCCACGAACATCTGGGCGTGACTGCTTTCTCGTGCACTTGTGGTGAGTAAAGGTGCCCCAGAGACCATGAAATGAAAGCAAAACAATCTATACAAACGCAGAGCTAAACCCACAATAGTTACCGAGAACCGGCAATTTAGCTTATGCTGATTTTTTTTTCTCTCTCTCTCCTTTTTTTTTTTATTGACAAAGCTCTGCTTTCTTTGATCTCTGAAGGGCATGTTTATCCAACATTGTTCTTTGCAGCTTCACTCCTTCTGGTTACAAATTGCGAGAGTCATGTTCTATTTGACTGAAACAATGGAATTTAATTATTAGCAGCCTTCAAAGACGCATGTGGGGCGAACAATCTCCTCTGATTACAAGGTCAGAGCAGCAACCGGGGAGCTAAAAGGCAATGAAGTTGAACAGTATTGTTTATATTGTTCAGGATTTTTGACAAAAATGTTTATATTTTATTTTTTAAATTCTTCCCCCCCCGTCCCCCCAGTTTTTACTTTACAGTGTACATCAATGTGTACATATAGTAGCCTTGTCTGACTTACGTCTACAGCCTTATTCAGGATATAATACCTTTCTGAAATATATGCACGACGCCCAAATGCTAGACGCAGGAAGCTCCAAGTGAAACTCCACTACCTGTGTGTGAGCAGGAGATGAAGGTCCGTGACCACCGAGTCCCTTCCGGCCTTAAAACATGGGAAACATAAGCAGTGGGGGAATATATTATTGGGAGGGGGGCTGACCCCTGTACTTCCCTTCCACGGGGACATTGCAGGACCGGTGCGTGCCAATGCTGTGCACGGAGGCAGAGGGTTGACTGTACACTGAGTGGTGCTGGGCACTACAGGACGGTGACGCTGTACTGTCTCCGTGAAAAGTTTGGGAGTGCTTGTTTAGCCCCGGCTTTCTGCTGCCTATGCTGGGAAATCAGTTATATCTACATCATTATAAAGCACAAAGAGCTCCCCTGAAGTCATTGGTATAAAATGTCATTGGTAGGCACTGTGTATGTGCTTGGGCTGACTTTGAGAGTCAAACTAGAATTAGTCCCTCCATGGGTTTACATGTTGTGTGCCTGCGTGGACCATTCATTTCTGCTCACCGGAAAAATTGGAAGCTAGATTGGAAGTTACATTGGAAAAATGTAGCTTGCAATCTAGCACTTTGGTGTTTTGCCATATAGAATAACAGGTCACAAGAACCCGAGTGACCATCCAGTCTGCCAACTAGTGATAGTGCTGGGAAAAGTTAGCCAAAACATCCTTATCCTCATCCATCTTTCTTTGAATGAGCTTCCTTTTAAAACGA
Source organism: Caiman crocodilus (assembly GCA_030014935.1). Taxonomy (NCBI): domain Eukaryota; kingdom Metazoa; phylum Chordata; order Crocodylia; family Alligatoridae; genus Caiman; species Caiman crocodilus. The sequence continues at coordinate 134,849,271 of JAGPOW010001296.1, forward strand.
AATGACAATAACACCCTTCAAAATGGTATGAAATGGTATACATTTATACCACAGTATCCCTGGTCGCTGTAGATGCATCTACACAAGACACTTAATGCTCAGTAGCCTAATAACACTATGCAGTAGTGTGCTAGGCAAAAACTGTGCTAATACACTGCCACACAGTAGTATTAAGATACTGCGCAGTAAGCATCACTAAAAAGCTGTGCACCAGCACTACTGCACAGTAACTATAGTTTCTGTGTATTTACGTAGTACTTCATTAAGCAAGTACGAAACTAAAAGTGCAGTAATTACTGCACATTAATGAACATGTAGACATGCCCTGTAAGTCCATTCATAGCAGCTGATTGAGAAGGCCATCACCTATGAAAGTTCATGTATTTCTGAATGAGTCAGGCTTTAAGGTGCTATCCTGCCTTGTCTTCTGCCTGACTTCAGACAACCACAGGAAACTCTTCCTCTCTACTGTAAAGAAAAGAGATGCATATTCAGAAAACATGGCTTCAATTTTGCCAGCAGCACCTTAGCTTGTGAGCATAAAGAGAAGAATTCATGGAGTGGGGTCATACGCTACCACGTGATTATGAGGAAAGTAGCTCATACCAGGAAATACAGAGATCTTTACAAGTTGCAAGTGGCCTGTCCTCCTTTGCACCACCGGCACAATAACAGTTCAAAGTACAGTTGGTCACTGGGACCATTTTTGCTGATATTGGTGATGTAGACGATACAGTCGCTGATTCAAGGAACCACTTCGACCAGTCAACAATTTTATTCTAGTCTGAGAAAGCATGGGAGGTGAGCTCAAGTGTAATGGGCTCTACAGGGGGCCAGCATGGAAAGGGTTGATCCTTCCAACCAGAAACAACTATGGCTACCACCACTTGGGGTCAGTTTTCAGGATCTGTATGACAGGGCATAGAGCAAGGCAGTGAATAAAAGCAGGGTTTGCTGGGTGTGTGGGGGGAAGTCTTGACCAAGGCAACCTCCCTCCCCTGCCCCGGAGGTTGCTCTGGTACAAGGGTGAGTGGGCAGCCTGAGAGGATGGTACTCAGGACTTGGAGGATGCTGAATTTAGGGGGATGGGTTCAACAGGAGTGTATTCATAAATCTGAGCAACTTTAAGTTTAAAACACCAGTTAGGGATTAAATGTCTCTCAGAAGCACAGGAGGAGGGGAATGAGAGCAGCAGGTACGTGAGTGGGATACACTGACCCCTTCAGCTTACACCCTAAGACTTGTGTGGACAGTCCTGCCATCCTGGAATAGTGTCAGCTGGTGAAAATTTACCGTGAATTATTTTAAGGGCACCCCACGGTGGTCAGACATGGGTAGGCCACTGTATCACTGGAACACACTCTTTGTAATAGCTCTTCTCTGTCCAAAGAGCCTCAAATCCTTTTCCTGGTAGACTGAGGTAGCTACGCTTAAGTAGAGCTTGCTAGAAAAATGAGTTCTGTTCAGTCACCTCCGATACCTCATCTTCACCCTGACACTGGCCCTGTTTTATTACAACACTGCTCTTGTCATGTAACCACTCACAAAGTCATGCACGGTAGAGCAAGTAAGGGTGGAAGGGTGACCTGGATCCCCCACTCATGGGCAACAATGGCCACAAACTGGCAGACAGCAGACTTAGGATGGACATCAGGAATAACTTCTTTATGATAAGGATTGCCAGAATCTGGATTGGGCTTCCAGGGGAGGTGGTGCTCTCCCCTACCCTGGGGGTCTTCAAGAGGAGATTGCACAAGCACCTAGTTGGGGTCATCTGACCCCAGCGCTCTTTCCTGTCCAGGGCAGGGGGTCGGACTCAATGACCTACTGAGGTCCCTTCTGACCCCAACATCTATGAATCTATGAACAACACTCTTTCTTTTTGTTCAGTTGTAAAAACCAGATCCACACCAGATGCTGGCTGAAAAAAAGGGGAAAACGATCCACTTATATTTCCCCCCTATTTTTAATGTCTGAGATGTCCATGAAAACGTTCGCCTACTGTCCACGTTCTGCAGCTTTCAATCAGCTCTGCTCAGAAGGTGTTAACCTGCCATTTTCTCGAGACGGCTGTGTTTTCCTACACGTGCAATACATTGCCTTCCCATTAAAAACATGTGTTTTAGCCATCCCAAATGTATCTCAATATTCCTTAGTCAATAAATAGATTCAACGTCTTGATAAAAATGCTCAAGAGAGGTCTGCGTGCCACCAAGTTTGAAATATGGTCATCTTTGGTAAAGGACTTGTTTCATGTTACAGTGATCTAGCGCAGTGATTTTTAACTAGGGTGCTGGGCGCCCAGGGGTGCCTGGAGATCCTTTGAAGGGTGCCTCAAAGTGTGGGAAGATGAGTCAGGGGTGCGGAGATAAGCAGATAAGCACAGGTTCAGGCTCAGTCCCTGCACTGCCATTCCTCCACCCCCACTACTCAGCCCCTCAGTAAAGAGATAAGCCCTGTAATAAATAAATTAGTTTTCAAAATGGGGCACTACCCAATTCACAAAAGTTATGGTGGGGTACCTCGAATCTAATAAAGCATGTCTAAAAAGTCTAAAAAGGTTGAGAACTACTGGCCTAGTGCAACAGGAAGAATAATGTCCGAGTCCTGATCTACATCCCTGTATATAGTCCGGTGAAATAGGAGGACCCAGTGCAGCTCCTAGAGAGGACTCAACTCCGCCATATCCGGTAAGCATCCTGGCTTGTTTTGTGAGTTCAGTTTCCAAAGGACCTTATTCTGTTCTTACACCAGTGTAAACCAGGAGTAACACCAGTGACCTCAATGAAGTCGGACGGGTGTAGGCCCACAGAATAATCAGAGCCAGGTGCAATGTGTGAAAAACATGAATGGAGGCCAGATACATCCTAAGGGCCATACCAGTGACCTCAGAGGAGTTACTCCGAGGTTAACTTCAGCTCATAGCATTGCAGCCACCTGCCATAAACCCCAGGAGTAATAAACGCTAATTGGTTTACCATGGAAGAGAGTAATAACATGAAAGAGTTGGCACGGTAAACCCAAACATGAGTCATCTTACCAAAGGCATGGCTCTTATATCCTTACTTAGGTTCAGCAGTGCCTCACTGTTGCTGTCTCTCTGACTCCTCTGAGGCTACTCAGAGGATGTGTTTCTACTGAGTTTCAGGACACCAGATTCAGCCTCGAGGCCAATAGTCATCACCTCCTACGGGTAGTAGTGTCTTGTCATTTCCATTCTGTACAAAGCGCCAGTCATTTTGATCCAAAATTAAATGATTCAGCAAGCGCTGTCCTCAGGTTGATTTTACTGTATTTCGTTGAACTCCAGGTCCATAGCACACTAGAAAATGCCATTTGTTTCTGAAGGCCTTCTCTGTACTTCAAGAAGAGGGGGGAAAGCAGGGGCATCACTCTGTACTTCAAGGGAGGTGGGAGGCATCACTAAGCCCTGGCAAAAGGAAAGGCTAAAACCCCACAAGCAAGCAAAACCCCTCCAAAAGTGCGTTTCCTTGCAGCCACAGCCGGACAAGACCCGGGGCTGCATAACCACGCGTTCGGCCTCCTGTAAATTCTGCGTGCTGCCAGTCTGTAGCATAATGTCGCTTCATTTCAGTCTCAAAGGTTCGGTCCCCAAACGCATCCTTGCATTCAAGAGGACAACGGCAGCCTGAATGTCCTGCTTTGTACATCGTCAGTCATTACCCTGCAGCTGCTTCTGCTGCCTTTTGCCTGTGATTTAAACAGTGTGCAAACTGAGGCTCTTTTTTGTCCCTTAAACATTAACCCTTGCAGGGAAGATAAATAGTCTTAAGGGACTGGCTGGTGCTTGGTTCCTCCATCCACCACAGGTACCTTCTGCGATGTTAGGAAAATTGTTTAGGACTGGATATTGTTCCAGGTACTTAGGTGGGAGTTGAGTGCCTAAATACCTTTATAGTTATGGTCCCTGGTAGTTTTCTGCCTGAGAAATGGGGAGAGCTCCTCCTTTCTCTTACCATTTTTCTCTTATCCATTGGTTGTAAATGCCACAGGGTAAGGCATTCCCTTGCTATGCGTTCATGTAACGCCTTACACATTAAGTTACAACTGAGATCTGTATCCTTCCAATACTAATAATCATATTGTCTCACTAGTTTCCAATTAGTATTTTAACTGCAAACAAAGTAAGAACATGATGCTGCAAACCCTTCACCACGTGAGTAATTCTGACTCAACTAGAAAGTCCCATTGGTTTCAATGCAGCTACTCAAATGAGTAAAAATGGTTCATGTTCATAGTTTGAAACACTAGTAAGAGTCTGAGCCAAAGCCCTTTGCTTCTCATTGACCAAATGTAAGGACAAACAAGACATATTCTCATCGAACCAAACATGCTGCCATTAATTCACTCAGATCCTACCCTGAAAATACCAAAGCTATAATCAAGTATGTTAGAAAAAAAAAAATTATAATTTGCTTTACTTGAAAGTAGGTTTTTAGGTGTCAAGCCTGCACATCTTGCTCCCATAGGAACTGACTTCTTGTGTAGCACTATAAATTAGGAGAAATGCAAGAGGTTAAATTAATGCAAGTTTGGTGCAAGAAAGCCTGTGGATGTGAAAATGATGGTGCAGGAGCGTCAGCAGGAGCAGATCCGTAGATTAAATACTCCTGACTCTAAAACTTTCATAGATATGTCAATGCAGAATGGGTTGTGTGTATTGATGGATAATGATCCATCTATAAGCTAAGTTTGGGGGAATTTGGGGAGGGGGAGAAAGGAGGAAGGACTGTGTTATAGTTAAGAACTTGAATTTTTTCACGTAAATGTCAGATCAAAATTGTGGCTGGGAGGCTCTTTATTTACCAGCCCAAAGCATGAATTTCATAGTTATTGAAAGCTTTCCAAGGTGGGAATTAGAGAGAAGAATTTACACACATACACACACCACTCAAAGCTAGAGAAATAAGGGAGTCAAGGTGTCAGAGAAGACTGTTTCTGCAGCTTGATGAAGGGAATAAAAATGTAATTTCCCTTGAGATTAGACATGCTGCAAGATCTTGCCGAAATGGTACCAATGCCCTATAAAACTGAACTAAAAATGCAATAGCCACAGACAATTCTGTGTGTAAAAATTTAGCCTGATATTGAAACAGTTTATGGGGGGGAAAATAATAAGACAATCTTTGTTTCAGTCACGAGTGCTGAAATTGTACACTGGATCTAATTATAGTTACTTTCTTTCATTGGGCTATTTAACACGCATCCACATGAGATGATTGGTGGTTTATGTTATCCAGACAGGGACTATTTATGGCAGAAGTTAGGAAGGGAGGCAATGCAGAAGCTGAGTTAATTCTTGCTGCCCCCTTGTGCCCAGCCCTATAAAGGCACCTGAACGGTATTTGTACTGGAGTCTCGTACTTGCCTTTCTCTGGCCGGTGAAAGGTTCGCGTGGGATATGTGGCCCTGGTTGAAGTTTATTTTTTTAGCTCTGTTTGTAGTGCGTGCTAATTTTGACTTTCTCCCAATGTCACCCATTCTCCCTCC
>JAGPOW010001296.1:134854881-134878204 GCA_030014935.1 Caiman crocodilus
TAAATCAGCTATTGGAAATTTCTGGCGTGCTCAGGGTTTCTTTCCCATGTCCATGTTGTTCTCTTTGGCCTCAGTTCACTGGTATCAGTGAGAGGGAGATATTGCACGGATGCATGAGTGACTGGCGTCTCCCAAGGCTGGGGAGAGGCACCGGATCAGCAAGTGGGGGGCCCAGACGCCTATCATCAACCAGGGAGGGGTCCTCCAGCAGCTCATCTTCCAGTGGCTCTTCCGGTTTCACAGCTGGTGCTTCCAGGGAGGTACACAGCCGATCTCAGGGGGGCACACGTGTGCCCGCGTGCACCCCCTGCGCATTACCAGTATATGGACGTGTTCATGAGGAAGCATTGTGAAACGCAAAGGTTCAAAATCATGAGTCAGCTTGCAAACCTGTCTTCAAAATAGTGACTTTTAAAATAAACTCTATATTTGGGGGGTTTGCTTTACCTTTTATTTTTGTTTTGCAGCCATAGGAATATTTAAAAAAATGAAAGCAGACCTTTTCGGATGATCAGGGGCTTCCAAGGCGAGCGAGCACGTGCCTGTTGCTGCATCTCAAAGCTGTTTGAGACATCACAGAAGGCATGCTAGGAACAAAAAAAAAGGTTCCTGTGCTTCATATTTGCACCTTGGACTCTAAGTTTGATACCAGGAAATCCTGGTATCAAAAAAAAAACCAACATGGGGGAAAAAAGCAGTTCAGGATGTGTTCCTGGAGCATGCCCTGAAGCAACTGGAGGCTGGGTTGCCTAAAGACATCCTCTAACACACGGCCAAAGCGGCTCTCTGGTTGCCACGTGCCCATGCTGCTCCAGGACACTGCCATAGCGTACTGGACCAAATGGAAGTGGGGCAAGGCTGGCAGCAGTGGCCCAGACCCTGGCTCTGTCCCTGGTATGTATGGATGTGGGGGTGCGGGATTGTGTGGGACCTCTGCACAGGACCGGGCTAGCTCTTGTTGCCACCTGGGGTTCCCACCACTGCACACGGCAGCTGCACGCCTTTGGGCTGGGCTGGTCCCTGCCTCCATGGGCTACTGGCACATGGGGCATATGCAGGCAGGAGCCAGTTCAGCCCAATGGTGCACGACTCCTGTGTGCAATGCCAGGAGCCCCAGGTTGTGCAGGAGCTGGCCCAGTCCTGTCCAGAGGTGTGTGCCATCAGGCCAGGCGGGCTTTTTGTGCCATGTGGAGCCCCCAGGTCCCATCTGCCGCTGTTCCCACATCCTGGTGAGCGAAGGAGGCAGGGGCAACTCGGATTTTTCTATGATAAATATACCAAAAGCAAACTCCAGAGTGTATAGGTTTTTAGAATTTATTTTATTATGATGATAGAGGCACTGGAGGGCTTCCAAATTGCTTTGAAATGGTAAACGTATCAATAAAACATGGTCTGCAGGACCACGTGACATTTTTACACTTTAGCTTTTTACACTGCTGGGGCCAGCACAGGGCCTGGCCCCAACCTCTAGCTCTCCCTGGATGAAGATCCAGGAGAAGCTGGGAAGAGTCAGTTTGCCTCACACCAAAGTGCATCTTCAGGCACGTGTGCTGAGGCACTAATCTCTGGCACAAATTTGTGCCGCTGCTATTTGAGCTGCTGCAAGCGCATGTCTCTGCATGTGTGGATGTGCCTCAGGGGCACATCCAGATAAGCATGGATGTTTGGTTCCCTGAGGACTAGTAGCAGAAGAGCACCTTGCGCCGCAGCTATTTGTCCCTGGGGAATGCCCATGCCACGCGTGCTCTGGCACGTGGCAAGTTACCCCGGGTGGGGTAGGATCCCAGCAGCCTTTTCTGGGGTCCTGAGTGCCTACCAGGGCTGCAGCAGCAGCATTTCTGCTGCATGGAGCCTGGCTGGCAGCTACAGCCTGGCTCCGGGAGGCCCAGATCTGCTTTTGTGGCCCAGATCTGGCATGCACTGCTCTGCTTTTTTTGTTTTGACCCTTGGATATCTCCCGGCAGTTTTTTTTTTACTCCTGGCCTAGGGATGGAGGGGTGTGGGATTTAATTTTCACCAGCAAGCATCATGGCATTCCCAATGTAATAGCAAGGGTTGGAAATATAGCCTGTGAACGCTCTTTAAAAAGAGCTTGTGAGAACAATACCGATTTGGACACATCCTGGAAGTAAATCAGGACAACGTCACGTGGTCCTGCAGACCATGTTCTCCTCCTAGATGCTTTGCCGTCAGAGCTGTGGAGTTCGATGTGGATCTCTTCCGGGATCGAGCTGGAACGGTCTCAGCTTTTGTCAGAACACGGTGTTTATTGGGTTTCCGGAAAAGAGAGTAGTTGATAAAGACAAGTTTGAAATGACGTGGCATTTCCTTTTCAAGTCATTTGCATGTTGGCCTTTCATGCACCAGGGGAGGACACAATCATGCTCTGACACTTCTTTGGCTGCGTGCTTCTCCTCAAAAGGATGCTGGTATCAGGAGGCAAAGGCAGGGATTCTCAGCCAAGTCGGTTTGGGACCCAAAGTCAGAGGATCTGCATCACTGCTAAGCCAAAACCCATAGCATTTTGAAGGACTGAGCATGGAGAGCCTGGGTAGATTTCCTTTTGGCCTCAAGACAAGTCCACTTCTTCCTTTGATCCATACATGGGACTCCACAAGCGTAGAGTACGCGAGCAGACCTGTCTCCTAAGTTTCTCCCGCTCCTTCAAAGTTGAAGACCACAGCAGTGCAAGCTCTTGCAGCAAAAGGGACAGGTTCTGAGCTCGCGCAGGCCACGTGAAGCTGAGCTCCGAGCGTGTCATAAAGTCTGCATTCATGTCATGGTTTGTGTGCTTACGGGAGTTTTGACGGAAGCTGGTGATTGGGGAAGCAAGTCCGGATTTTAACTTTTATGGTCCATGTATTATGTGACAGCACATGCCTGTATATCCAAGTTATGTGTGGACAGTATTAAGCAGGAAATCGTAAGTATGATGATCGTGGTCTGCATTCCCTGATGTGCAGAAGAACAAGGGGGCAGAGTTAAGGGTATGGATGCTACTTTAACTTTGGTATTTTCTGAGGTGCTTTTAGTTATGCAAGCTTACCTTCTCAGTGTGGTGTTTGGCTGCCATGCACCAGAGGTGCAATTTTGAATTTAGAAACCTGAATGCTTTAACCAGGGGCTGGCAACTATTTTGGAACAGCAGGCTGAAATAACTCAGCTCAGGCTGTGGTGGGCCAGTGCCTCCAACCCAGCCACCTCCATTGCTAGTTCTCCTGGTACTAAATTGCCACTGGCATACATGTGACCCAGACACCACTAACCACTGAAGAATCCCCCTGCCCCCAAACTCCCATCGATAGCTGGGCTTTGCAAACCAGGTGGAATTGCTTGTTAGGCTGGATCTGGCCCACAGGCTCCAGATTGCCAACCTTTGGTTTAAATTGTGGCTCAGACCTGCACGCTGGTTACATCTGCAGTTTTATGCCAATACAAAGAAAAACCAAAGGACCTTACTCTGTGAAGGCTAGGCATAATATTAGACCCTTTCAGTGCAGAGTCGCAGTCCATAACTTATTTAGTTGTAGACTGCGTCCTCCCGTCGTCACCGCCCTGTCTCTGAAATGCATGTAGCAGCAGCATTTGATGCTTCCAAGTTTTCCGAGGCACAAGATGTACTACACACAAATGGGACTGCTTGAATACGTCCTTTGTTGGAAGTATAGACTGAACATGATTATGTGGCAGATGTGCAGATGATGGAAATCAGCATCGCAGTGTTGCTTTGCCAGTTTATATCAGCTGAGGATCCAGCGTTTTAACAGGATTCAGCTTGTTGCCTGTGTGGAGTATAATCAGGAGTTTATGCTCCTGTTTGGAGTTTCCTGTTTGGAGTATAATCAGGGCATGGTGCGAGCTAAGTCGACTTGTAACTGGGTGTGTCTACACGTGCAATGTAATGCGCATTAGCCTATCTTAATGTGCATAAAGCATCACAAAAAAGGGCTCTTTCACTAGTGTGCATTAAAATAGGCCTTTTTCTGGTACTTCACAATGGAGGGACTAAATTGAATGTGCATTACCAGAAGCATGTTAATGGATGTGTAAATTCACCTACTGGATGCTAATTTAAAGATACAGCATGGACACCATGGTAGGAAGCATGATGCCCCAAACTTGGTGTCAAGGCGTAAGCACAATACCTAGTGTCATCACTGAATAGCTGTACAACCTTGGGCACATCACTTGGCCTGTTCCCCTCCATTTCTTCTGTGTTGGCTTAGATTATAGGCTCAGCGAGGGATAGGCCATCTTGTGTGTGAAGGGGCAGTGCTTAGTAGGACGAGGCTTGGGCGCAGCTGTAATAAAAGAAACACGTGCCAATCAGAGCAAGAACCAAAGACAGCCATTTGGTGTTGTGGGATATTGGGAACTGAACTGCATCCCACTGCAAGAGAAACTCAAATGACAACCAACCAAGCTGCAAGGTGGCCAGATGGATTTTCTGCTCATTTGTGCAAAACTTCTGCCAGCGAGATTTTGTTGGAAGTTCCTCTCTGCTTTCTCGACTATTTACACAACACGTTCGTTCCCAGACCCACTGCCTGTCTTATGAACCCATTTCCCCTGGGATTTCTCAACAAGGTACCTAGGTTTTGTCTTTTTTTTTTTTTTTTTTTTCCTGTGATAGGTCTCTTTGGAGCCTGACATCTTTACATCACTTGCAGATCTCTTCCCAGCAGAACCTGCTTCTCTGGCACTCAGAGTAAAACTACCAGGCGGGCAGGGCTGAAATTCCCAATTCGTTTTAATGCACTGCAGCGTTCGGTTTGCAATTCTGCTTCGCAGGAACCTCTGCTCCGCGGGAAACTGTTCTGCAGTTGAGCCAAGAAATTGCACAAGGGATGAATTAAGCCCATTACATTCTTTTTTTTAAATGTACGGCAAAATATTTACGGTGCCTCCTACGAGAGTAATGCCTGCAAATTAACTCCAGATATCCAAGGACTGTATTTAATGTACCAGCAAATGTCTTGAAAATGAGGTTTCTCATTAAGATATTAGAATTAGTGTGTGTGTGTTGGGGGGGGGGGTGAACCTAAACTTCTGATTCAGGACCCATCACATTTTGGGAGCAATCCTCTGCAGCAAAGTCAGGAAATTATTTATTACACTATATGAACATAGCAGCATGAACCACTCATTAAGAGCTAGGGCTTTAGGGTCCTTGATGCTCTTCGTTGTTCTGCCCCTGGTCTCTGGCAAAACACCTAATCCTCATTCTCCTTGCTACTTTTTGCCTGCTTTCAGTTAAATTATCATTTTCTTGGAGGAGTTTGTACTTCATCGTATGCCTGTATACCAGCTGGCACGGCAGAGTTTCTATATTCCTCTTCAAGAAAGCCATCCCATTCACTGACGCCCGTATCTTCTCCTAGACTCCTACCAAAAACCACCCTCCAGCCTACTTCCAGCAGAGTTTCACCCTGGAAAAGATGAGCCTGAGATTTTGTGATGTCCTCTAGGGACTATTGATTGTAGGTAGGAGGAACTAAGATGCCCCAGTGATGGGCTGCCATATAAATCCTTTGGATAACTAGATTTTGGCTGGGGGTCATACATGCCCCTTCCATACAATAAAACAGCTACCCACACAAGCTCTTTAGACACCTTTCCTTTACTTCCTATCCTAACCTGACCAGAGCCCGGGGCAGCATGCCCACCATAGTGATGGCTGTGTCCTGCAGACGTGGAAAGCAAGCCACGCTCCCTTGGAACAAAGGGTGCTGTGTAAATGCAAAGCTCTCACTTCGTACAAAGTGCTGCAACAATATTTTATTGCCTATTGACTGGATCAAGTCGACATTTATCGGGCTTTAATTCTTCCTCAAACTTCAGATTAGCCACATAGGAAATCTTCCTCCTTTTTCTCCCCTCTCTCTCCTTCTTCTTTGTTAAACAAGGGACATCACAGCAGGCGAGATGACTCCTATTGTTATAAGTTGAAAGATGTAGCGTGCTCCCGAGTCTGAGAGCATGAATGAATTATTAAAGTTCTTTCCCACTGTTTGTGGTAATATATTCAGGACTCAAAAAGGTTTTTCTCTTGGCTTAAAGCAGCATACATATTAGGTAGTTATTCAAATCAGCGTGCGCTGATGACTTGCTAATACTGCTTACCCAGTGCATATAACTATAGACAGTGGGTGATAGCAAGGGAAGAAGGGGTGATTTAGAAGGACAGGAGATGTCAGTCAGCAAAAGTACCCAGGCACTTTAAAAATGGCTTCTCCTTTAATATTTTGCAATTCAGCAGAAGTTTTCTTTCAAGGATTCTTTCTACAAATCTTAACCCAGAAGGCTTCATCAAGAGGCAAGTATTACTGTACCCATTTTACAGATGAGTTGCCAGAGTAATACAGTGAATCAAAGACATACCTATGAGAAGAGCCTAGGAGTCCTGCTCTATGCACCCCATATACTCACCCTTACAAAATATTATCTCCTGCAGCCTGGGGATATTCTAATAAATATCATCTTATTATCATTGTTTGATTGGATAATGAATCATAAGGCACTTACTTGATCAGGCTGCCCTGAAAGGAAGTGGGGATTTTTGCCAGTGATTTCAAAGGCCTTGAGATTATACTTAATATGCACACACAGAAAAGACTGAAGTACACAGCCCTATGATAATCCAAGATCAGATTTAGCAGAAAACACAGACAACTTGCACACACAGCTTTAAGGAACCCAAACTCAGGCTTTGTAAAGAAGAGATCTCTGTTTCTTTCATTCTTTCTTTCCACCTTGCAGTAAATGGAGACAAACTGTCTGTGCGAGTCAGGTTTCCCCACTGGTGACCAGGAAAATGGATACACACACACCCTTTCTGAATTCAGAAATGCATTATCCCAACAGCACTCCGGTCTAATTGTCCATTCACCAGGGCTCAGTTATATTAGGTGCATCGTACAATGGAGCACCAGCAAGGCTTAGCGGAGCGTGCCGATCCCCTCCCATTTGAATTGCTCTCTACCTTGTTGGAGGAACGAATGACTGATGACATGACACTTACCAAGAGCTCCATGCCATCTTCCAATTTCAGGTCTTGTGTGGCTGCTTCCCTGTCCGTTGATTATTTCAAGTGGGATTTGATTTTCGGGTCAGAACACCACCGAGTGGAAATATTATTCCCGCAAAGAACGTTCACAAGCTGAAACTCACCCCAAACCTGATCCATTTGGATTTGTTTCTGGGTTTCGCCAGGGGAATTTCATACATTTCATAGACATTAGGGCTGGAAGGGACCTCGTAAGATCATCGGGTCCAGCCCACAGATTGCCGCAGAGTCCTACATTGCTCCTTTGCTTGGGCAGTATCACTCTGGATCCAGGTTCCCATTGCAGAGTAAGCCTTCCTCCCATCCATGCCAGCCTGCTGGGTACCAGTCCTCAGGCACAGAAAAGGGGCAGGGCTCCCACAGCTTTGAATGACACTCTACGTTCATCCGCTCCTCACCAATGCACTTCCAGCATAAAGCCAAATCAGGCCAGAGGGCATTGGAATATATAACCATCTATCAACTCACTAGACCCTACTGGATCCAGCCACCGCAGGAACGGAAGCGCGCTAAATGTAAATCAGGCGCTTTCTGCTGCATTTGGGTGCCATGCCGGTGATGTCAATGGCTATGTATGAGCCACAGGATTGGGGTGTCAGTTCTGCCCCGTAGAAAGGCAGCATTTACTAGTACATACATCACTGCACTCAGAGCCCAGGTGACTTGGCTTCTATGCCGGGCTTTGCCAGACGCCTGCTATATACATTTATCCCCACGTTTCCCTGAGCATCCTTTTCATCTCTCATCCTCTGCTTGCCTTGTCTAGACTGTCATGTTAGGGTGGGGGCAGCCAGGTTTGAGGGTCACCCAGGTCAGAAGCAGCCAAGATGTGAGGGAAGTTTACAGAGTCTGAGTGTAGAGAAGCCAGAAGGCAGGAGATCTGTCTGGAGAACTGAGCCAGAGATCCAGCGGTCAGACAGAGCATGAGGTCAGGAGGCCAGTGGGGTCAGATCAAACCAGAGTTGGGTCATGGAGCCAAAGGGACAGGCCAGACTCGGGCTCCATAGACACAAAGGTCAAGTATCCATAGCACAAGCCAAAGGTGCAACAACCGAGATACCTAGGTGAGCTTTATTGCTCAGACACTTCCCCTTATGGGTGAGGGTTTATGCTGGAAGGAGTGAAGGGTCAGCTGAACCTGGCTGGCCACTCCCATGGCAGGGAGTGGGCTTGTGTTAGACCCAGCTGCATGGGTGATTGGTGCCTCCCGAGTCTGGCAGGGGAGTGAAGAGTGGGGCACCAGATTGCTGATGGTGGGGAGGGGGTCCCAGCCCAGATCCACCAACGGGAAAACCAGCAAAATCAGGAGTTCACTTCCACTAGCACTTCCATTTTCACAGCTGGTGCTTCCAGGGGGTGCACGGCCAATCTCAAGGGGAGCATGGGCACCCGCGTGCACCCCCTACATGTCGCCAATGCCCAGCTGGAGGGTTCTGGTCATCTGCATCTACCCTAGTCTCTGTTGAGGAGGTGGCAGGCTAGGATGGGTGGCTGCACTAGATAGCTGGAGACCTTAGGTTCAATGCCATGGTCTGATATTACCCTCCCAATGGCTCCTTTAGCGGGTGCTTTCCTGGCTGATCCTTGTGGTATTTTTGCACCCAACGGGGGACGTGGACATTTTTTGCAGGTTCCCATGTGCGTTCCTCCAGCCCTTAACTCCTGCAGCCCACTAGCTAATGTAGTTTTCCTTGCTTTCACCTTGTGATCTAGAATCTCCTGATCTAAGTACTCTTCTTGGCTGTGACCCATTACGGGTGGTGGAGGAGATTGAGATCAATGAGGGAGCGAGGTCCTCACATGAAGCTTCAAACAGAGATGTGTATAAAACTGGGTGGATTTTCAAAGTTGGCGTGACCAGATTCATTTGTCAGGTGAGAGAGCAGCCAGTGTACCCATGACCCAATTTCTGCAAGGGCGAGTGGGCGTGGACTTGTTCCGTCTACAGCCATACCTTTGGCCCTACTGAATTAGAAGGCCCCTGCTGATGATGTTGGTCTGCATGTTGTTTATAAGCTTCTTTTGCCTTTTCTAGTTGGATTTCCAATTCTTTTTGGACTTCCTGCAGATGTTTTATACAGTCTGTAGCCACAGGGTGGTGACAGGTAGGCAGAGGTGACAGGTAGGCAGAGTCTAGCTGGGGGATGGAATCCGTAATTAGCAAAGAATGGTCTCTGTCCAGTCGAGGCATGCTTTGAGTTGTTGTAGGCCAACTCTGCGAGTGCTAGCAGGGGGGCCCAGTTACTCTTCTGGAAACTAAGGTAGCACTAGAGGTGCTGGTCCAGCATCTGATTTGTTCTCTCACCTGGACCATTTGTTTATGGGTGCAGACAAGAACTGGGCATGGACCCTTAGCAGGCACAGGGCTTTGTACCAAAATCAAGAAACAAACTGGGGCACGTGGTTGGAGGTTATCCAGGAGACCACAAAAGTGAACCACATGGTCCAACCATAATTGGGTACTGCGTTTGGCTGAGGGCAGACAGGATAAACTGGGCCAGTTTGGTTAACAGATCTGTCATTGTCAGGACTGCAAAGTAGCCTTTAGATTTGGGCATCTCTACAATAAAGTCTAGTGAAATAGCGGGCTAGGTTTGGAGGGAAGGGGGACAGGAAGAGGCTGGAGGATCCCACAAAGTTTCTGTGCGGGTCTTTTAGTGTGGGCTCAAGGATAGCAGGAGCAGATAAAGTCTCAGAGCGTTTCATGCAGTCGCGGCCATTAGAAGTTTTGGGCAACCAGTCAGTAGGTCTTTTCCATTCCCAGGGGGCTTGCTAACAGTAAGTCATGGCTTATGCAAAGAACTGTATGTCTGGCAAGACATGGAAGCACTCAAATCTTTCCCCAAGTGAACATGACCCCATCCTGCACCTGGTGTGGCGGTCAAGAGATGGCCTCCTCCTCAGGAAGATGGCTTATTTCTAGGGGAGAATTTCCTCTTGGCTGGCAGCTCAAAGCAAGGTTAACAAATGTATTGGTTGCATGGTGCTGAAGACATTGTGTGGCTTCAAAATAGGGCTGGATTCAGCGGGCATCTGTGTGGGGTTGGCATCATATTCCATCTTTTGGGATATGGTGTCTGCCTTTCCATTTCTGGACCCAGGATGGTATCTTATTTGGAAGTCAAAACAGGAGAAAAGCATCCAGCACCACTGCTATGATCCAGATCTTCTACCTTACAGAACTGCTCTAAATCCTTATAATCTGTGAGGACCTGTATCTTGTGCCGTGCTCCTTTAAAGTAATGCTGCCACTCCCTAAAGGCCACACAGATGGCCAGGAGTTCACAATCCAGGATTTCATAATTCTGTTCTACTGGGGTACGTTTGCAGGAAAAGAAAGCATGGGGTTGTAAGGTTTGTTCTGGGCCATTGGGAGGGCACTGCACCTATTGCAGTACTAGATACACTCATTTCTACCACAAATGTCAGTGCAGGGTCTGACTGAATGAGCACAAGAGCTAAGGTGAAGGCCTATTTCAGGTGTTCAAGTGCTTGCTGAGCCTTCGTGGCCCAAAAGAACTGGACATTCTTCCACAATAACATAGTGACGGGGCTTGCTTACTCCTTGGGCAAGGGTGGTGATGAATCTAATGGTAAAAGTTCATGATCCCTAGCAATCTGGTTCTTGGACAGACAGCCTGCACTGTCCTGGGGTCCGTTTTTAGGCCTTCAGGAGATAAAATGAATCCAAGGAACAAAATCATCATTTGGTCAAACATATTTCTCTAATTTTGCAAACAGGCCACGTTGGCACTGTCTTTTCAGTACTCTTCAGGCATGTTTCAGATGTTGGCTAGGGTCCTCTGAGAAAAATCAGTATGTTGCCAAGGTAAGCAATTACAAATTGGTCCAGTGGGTCTCATAGCATGTCTTTAATGAAGTGTTGGAAAGTAGCTGGGGCATTAGTAAGTCCGTCGGGCATGACTAGGTATTCAAAATGCCCATACCTAGTTTTGAAAGCAGTCTTCCACTCATCCCCAGCATGGATTCATGCCAGCTGATACTCTTCCTGAAGATTAAGTTTGGTAAAGATTTGAGCCACTATGGCAGATCAAGCAGCTCCATGGTGAGGGGCAGAGTGTACTCATTATGGATGGTAATCTGGTTCAGTGCCCAATAATCAACCCAAAGGAGGAGACTCCCAGTCTTTTGTTTAAACAAACAGGACAGGGACTTCTACAGGTGAAATGGACCTGCCAGGTTGTCTTCTAGATACGGTGGATGGAGAATTTGCGTTCTGACATAGTGTAAGTATGTTGCACTGGAATTTTCTCCCCCAGCTCTAAATTGACGGGACAATCATAATCTCAGTGTGGAGGAAGAATATCCATGTTTTCATTTTCAAAGACATATGCCAACTCCTGATATTTCCTAAGCCAGCTGATTTTAGATTCTGGAGATGGTGCCTCCTCATACGCTGCATCAAGTGGGCCTCTGGCTTGGATCACGGTGTAGTCTGTTCCCCTGGATTTCCAACAGTATTGTTGGCAATAGACTGCATTCAAATTGACTTCTTAGGTTTTACACCTGAGTAGGGGGTCATGGTGCACAAGCCAGGGAACATCCAGGATCAAGGGGTAGTAGTACATGGAGCGAATGGCCCCAAGCAGATGGTCTCCCTATACACAAGAAGATTCATCTCCAGGGTGGTTTCCCACTTCATGGGCCCTGAAGCTAGGGTGAGCCCCCTATGGTCTCTAGTGTTTCAGGGTTGAGCCATTGCCCTAGGAAGAGGTCCCAGGTCACAAACTCATCTATGAAATTGCTTGTGACCCCAGAGACCAGCAAAGCAGACGGCATGGGGAATGAGCAGTTTTCCATTCTCCTATGCCTTAGGAAGGGGGTGTGTGCCCAAAAGCTTGCAAATAAAGAAATTCTTTACGCATAAGAGAGAAATCCTCACATGGACATAGTGAGGGATCCCTGGATGGGGGAGGGAGAGGGGAGAAAACAGAGAAGAAGAGAGAAACAGTGGGGGAAGGGCTGTGATCTGCTCTGCGGTATTCCCTGAGCAAAAGAAGGGGCTGAATACGGCAAGTGGATGATGGACTGAGCTCTCATCAGTGCCAGAGATTTAGGTGGTTTTACCTACAAACTGGGCTTCCTAGAGGCAAGCTGACTTGTCTCATTGTGGTGCACACATCCCAAGGAAGGCGCCTCCTGGTAGATTCATTGGGATGGACTCAAGCACGAGTGGCTGCCATGAAGCCTCCACTAGCATGGGCCACCAGGGCTTCACTGGCTTCAGCTGGGCGGTGCTGAGACACCCCAGCTCAGCACTGACCCAGTGCCGGCGAAGTGTTCGGGCTGTGGTGTCTCCAGATGGAGAGCATTCTCGCCTACTGAGGTCATTGTTAAGGAGCTGCTTCGACACAGGACACACAGAGCGGACGGTGTCCTAATGAAATACAGCCATGTAACGCACTAATAATACTTTGCATGTCTCCAGGCTATGTGTTCCGGGATCCGTAGTAGTTGTTTGCACACATGCTTGGAATGGTTTGATTTAAGGATCTGTTCTTAACCCATCTTACTGGAGTGAAAGTTGGGATGCAATTTAAGGTACACTGGCATAAGGCATTATTAAACCCAGACTGTCTAAAGAGGGCATGGTATGAGCTTTGGTAAACTAGTTTGGAAAGAGATTTAAATGAATCTGGTTGATCTCACACCTGTAAGACAAATCTTTGCCCACTCTGAAGATATACATGACACAAATTTTGGCCTGGGGTAAATTACCTTGGGTTTTGCTCATGAATAAATTGCACCAGTGTCTGCAGCAGAGGAAGGTGTCTTCAGTATGCCCTATTACAACCCCTCATCATGGCTAGGTACAGACAGTTACAAAAGCCCAAGGCTGAATTGATTCAATCTTTGCAGGTTAGTCCAAGCTGCGTAGATTGAATTAATAAGCAAGTGAATAGACATGCTCTTTTAATTCCAGAAATGCAGCCACGGCCTGCAGCACACCTCCCTGCTCAGCTGGAGGAGCAAACAGCTGGGGCTACGTCTAACCTGCCCACCCTGCAAGGGGGGAAGGGCGTGGGAGGGAGGTTGCTGGGGAGATGCAAAGATCCTGGGATGCTGGAGGACTGTGAATTAACTTGAATTTGGAGGGGATCTGGGCCAGGAGTTCAGTAAATTGATTTAACTTAAATCAGTTTAGTCTGATACTGTATCCATCCACATTGATCTTAAACCCATTTCAGCTATTTTGAAAGTGGTTTATGGGCACTCAACTTCCATCATGTTGAACCAGTTTCCAACCACTTATACCAGTTTGTGCATCATTTCTGTCCCTAGCCCATGAGGTGGTAGGAAAGCATTTGTGTGCATCAATGTCCCCAGAATGAAACTGGCTTAAGTTTCAGACATTTGACCCGTGAATCATTACTTTTGACCTTTGGAGGGGTAGCTTTTGCTCAGAGTAGTGTCTTAACCCTGGTGTATGGCTGTATTGTGTCTGTTCCACTTTCACCCCAAAGTCGAATTACTCTGGAGGGAGAACGTCGTGTGTCTGTCCACGTGCAAAATGGAATAGAAAGGGCACCGCTGAAGTAATTGTGTCCAGAAGCAGATGTGGACCAAGTGTTTTGGCTGAACTTTTTATCTGTTGACAATGTAGTTTGGAGTTGACCAGAACCATTTGTGAGTTTGGACTGAAATCAGTGAATCATTTCAGAGGAAAACAAATACAGACCTTTCTTCTTCAAGTCAAATTACAGTGTTCTGACTTTTCATTCTACTTGACTGTCCAGCTGTCTTTTGCCAGTATTCATCTGACCAAACACATGCTCCAGATAAAGTACAAATGGCTGAAGCAGACATAAGGAGAACACCCAACGGGTTGATATTTGTTCACAAACTATTGGGTGAGTACTCTTAGTAATGGATTTGTTTGTAGAAAATCAGAACCAGTTCATGGGTGAGGCAGGAAGGGGTGAGGGGACCGGGACACGACACTTAATTCCTTTCATCATTTCTTTTTCAATGAGCATCTTTAACAGATGTAAGATTTTTTTTTTGATCTCAACGTCCGCAAGCAAGTTGAATAATCAGAACAGTTTCTCCATTAAATGTTTGCTTTGTGCGTGCAAAGCATTTAATCACGTTGGCAGATTCAAAATACCAATCGGCTTGCGGGCCAAGAAAAGCGGTCTGAATTGCTCCTCAACCATTTGTCATTTTGAAAACAAAATCGACTCTGCATGACTGAGTGGCAGCTCTCGCTTCTGCCGTTGCAACTGGCCCGTCTTGCCGCGGCACGGGGAAACGAGGAGTGACCTTCCAGTTAAGGTAGAAGTTGAGCCTGAAGCCCTTTTGAGGGTCCACAGAAAAATTGTGCGTGATGCAGGGGTCTCAACAGGCAAGAGCTACCGCCAGGCATGTGGTGGCAGGTCACCTGAAAAACAAGTGCATTCCTTAGCTGGGACAAAACCTGGGGCCTCTGTGGTTGTTAGGAAAGTCCAGCTCATTCTGTTTTGTTAAATAAGAGCAACACTAGGTGGCAGTGACTTCATTACTTGGAATATTCCTAAGCGTGGAAACGTACCCTCTCAGCTAAACCACTGCAGCACCACGGCTGACATGGCAAACGGGTCGGACTGGGAGGTATCTTCCTTATTGCCATCAGCACTTGAAGAGATGCCAGTGCAGGACCTGAGACCAGTGTCTGCCTTACCTAACTTATCTTCCCAATAGTCTCAAGAAGGGAAATGTCATCCCTGTTTTACAAGTAGGGAGCGGAGTTACAGGGCAATCAATGCTCTTATTCAACAAAGCCCTTAAGTTGAAATGTGGGTTTAGGTCCCATTGACTTCAATGGGACTATTCATGTGCATAAGGTCAAAACCATGTTTAAAAGCCTTGCTAACCTGAGATCTCATTCATTTACCCAGGGCCATGCTGGGGTCACATTTCCAGAAACATCCTCCACTGCTTTAGTCCCAACTTGTACTCAGTGTATATATATGTTATATAAAATGGAAAAATATGCTCCCCAGAGGGTGGATAGCACGACCATGGCTTATATTTAAAAGCTTCTTCCACTTATCTCTCCATATGAATCAAAATGTGCTAAAACCCTGAATGTTTCATCAACTCAAATGATCTTTTGGACAAAAGCCGAAAAGAACCCAGATGCAAATTAATCTATGTGGCATTGCAAAAAAACAAACTTGCGTCTCGTCTTCCTTGGCCCATCAGCTGTGGGAATCTAGCGAAATGCTAAGCATTGAAACCAAGCACCAATTGCACGTCACTGCGTTTTTCACAGAAAATTTCAGGGAAAGTTTTGAAATGTTTGCTATGAAAACCCGCTCCTCCCATGCCTCCGAATGGGAGAAAGCAGAAAACTTCTGTTCCAATTCAAAAGGCATTTTCTTTGAAAAGCAAACAAACAAAAAACACCCCCCAAAAAACCTCTCCAGAAGATAGTGATGAACAACCTGCAGATTTGGAGGCTGAGTTTGTTTTCTTACTTAAAGCTTATCTGAGCTTGACTGTTGAATTCTCCTGATAACAAAATATTTTGCATCTGCCCCTTGTGAGATACGTGAATGTGCTGAAAATGCACATGTAAATCTAACATTACTTTCCGCTGAATCTGCAAACGAATATATGGCAACGAATATATACTTGTATATGGTTACAATACATTCCAGGCAACTTTGTGGCGGAAGTCATTTATTTATCACCATCCTGGGACTAATATAATACCTCTCACCGTGGGCCACGCCGACCAGGCCTTCCCATCTGACATGGAGGTTCCCTTCTTTGACCCCTCGGACCCTTGGGGATCTCTTGTGGATCCCCTGCGGGTCTCCCACCTCCTCTCTCCTCCCCTACAACTGACCCATTGTGGCAGGTGCTGTACCACTACACAACTAATCGCATTCTTTTGGTGCGCGCAAAATTGAAACAATTCCTTGTTTCTTTTTGTTACCTGCTGTGTTTAGCACCAAGGGTATGGAGGCTTTCCATGATTTTAAGTGAAGAAGCTACAATCACATCCGAGCTGATCTATGCTTTAGGATGGAAAACGCATCAAACCTAATGATTTCACGTGGTTTTTGAGTCAATGTGGGTAAAACAGAAACATTTTCAGCTGTGGTCTGTATTAAATCAGGGGATTTCTGCAAAGCCAAACTCCTGAGGGTATGATCTCATAGGAACCCAAATAGAAAAGAAAGGGATTAACTAAAAGCTGCACGTTTCACACAGCCAAATCCCCAAAGAAATTTGCATGCGTTTCTAAGTGGAATAAATCCTTCCTTAGGGGAATGCCAATGAAGGTGAAAGGTCCTCCTAAATTTAGTAGTCCAGAGAGCCCCGGTGATTAAGCCCAGCAGTGCAGTGCCTGCAGCCAACAGCACACAAGGAGAACAGGATGGCCAGCATCACTCCCAGACACCTTTCCCTAGCTACACGAACCAGCGGGTCAACTCTAGGGGTAGCCTTTGACACCAGCATGAAGCAAAACTCAAGCTCATACTGCTACAGCAAGATGCCTTTCCCTTTCAACATCCAAGACCTCTGGGAGCTACACTAAAAATGTCTTTACCAAATTGTTCTGGTTATAAGTAAAGCTGCATAAAGTTCAACACCTCACTTTCAGGTTCAATATTTGGAAAAACAGCTTGTCCCTGAAATATAAGTTGACCAGGACAGATAGGGCACATCCAGATGAGTGTAATTGTGCCATATGTGGTGCTGCAGACACGTCTGCGGTGCTGCACACTGGATATGCCACACAGGCAGGCATTCTCTGCACTGCTAATTTGCAGTGCAAGGGGCTTTTGACTCCGGGAGATCCCTGGCCCATGAGAGTGATTTTCCGGTTGCCAGCCAGGACCCTGCTGCAGGATCGCTGCTGCTGCAGCTCTTGGAGGCCCCCAGGACCAGGTAAGGCTGCTGGGGCCGATACCATTGCTGGCCCCAGCTTCCCCTACCCAACGTGGGGCAATGGGTTGTGCACGAGCATTCCCCAGGGGTAAATAGCAGCAGCACACATACTGCCACTGCTGTTTATCCCCGGGGAAATGCACGTTCCTTCTCATGGGTAAACGCCCTTAGTCTTTGACTCTTCTTGTCCTGACAAAATCTTTAAAAAACCTCTCAAATAACCTAGGGGATGGCCCAACTGGTTCAAGGCACTATAAATGCTAAAAGAAAAATGGGAAAAACTGATTTGTTATTTTATGGCACGTACAAAAATACTGCAAAGACAAAAGTCAAGATCGCCAGGGACTTAATTATACGTCAACTCTATATGATTTTAGCATGAATTTCAGGTCCTTTTGGAGGGAATAAAGTGTCAATTTATAACTGGAACAATATGGTAGTCTTTTCAGCATGGATATATTCAAGTACATTGGAGGCAGCTTGAAGTTGGACTTTGTAACAGGGTTACCACACATCCAGATTTTCCTGGACTTGTTCTCTGTTTTGGACCTTGTCCTCATGTCCGGGTGGGTTTTTGAAATGTGAGCAAATGTCTGGGTTTTTGTTTTGCCTCTGCTTTGCCAGGCTGGCTGCTTGGGGCTGGAAGCAGCGGGCAAGGTGATTGGCTGTCAGGGATCATGTGGTTGTGCGGGCCCTGGCAAACTGCTCCCAGGTAAGAGACACAGTGTGTGCGTGTGTGTGCGCGTGCATGCGCAGTCGGGAGTGTGGGGCACTGGCAGCGCTGGGAGTGCAGGGGCTCAGGAATGAGGGGCAGAGGCAGGGCACAGACATATCACTGCCCTCCCCATCATATACCCCTGCCCACTCCCACCCACAGGTGTCCTCTTTTTTGGTACTGGAAATATGGTAATCCTACTTTGTAATAGCCTTGAATGCAACTGAAACTGGGTCTAGTATTAATAATTATAGCACTTTTATTATGCACGATCCTAAGGAACAATAACAAATGGGGTCCGGTGATAGTCACTGTATAAACACATAGCAGATAGTCCCTGCTCCAGTTTCTCGTCCATTGTTCAATACAAACATTTGCCGTTGCCAAGTGCTCCTTGTTCTTTGTGTTATGATGCTGGTTCTTTTTCCCATCTCCAAAGTTTGATCATGTTTTGATGGGTTTTCTTTCAAAAAAACAAATCTCTTCTTGCAACAGAAATTTCCTGTACACCCACCTAAAATGCAAACACATCCCATCACCACAACAGCCAATGTGTGTTTTATGCAAATGGCAAAATTATTGCCTCTTACTCTTTACATGCTATGAACTACAAGACTCCGCTATGAAGCTAACCAGGCCTATTTGACTTCCTTTTTCAATAGGAATAAATTAAACCATATGCTAACCAATGGGCATTAATGTGGCTAATCCATTAATTTCTATGTACCATAGCCAAGAGAGAAAAGATTTGTTACTTCACGATAGCAAATACTTCTCAAAAGCAACAGCTAGAAATCTGAACAGATTTGGAAAACAGAAGAAACAGCATTACAGGAACTGGAGAGAGAAATTCTAGTGTGACATTTCTAACCAAGTGTCTTCCTAATCCTCCAGGCTGTCAGAAAACAGAGGTACCATCCTCAACCCAGCCAAGTAGGCCTTGAAAATCAGCTCCTAGTCAAGCAGACTTTCATCAAAGGATCAAATTAACTTAATGGACTGTAGCATAAATGATACCCTGGCAAGTGGATGTGAATAGGAATAACTAAGTGAATTCAGAATAATGGAGGGAGTTTAAATGTGGAATAGTTGTTCCTAAATGCCTCCATGTGTGGACAGATGGTTTTATTCCAGAAAAAATAATTCTTTGTTTTCTGTTTCGCTCAATCAGCTTTGACAGTAGATTAAACTAGAGGAAAAAGACAATCTTTCTGTGAAATAGCTGTGCCCACTATTAGTAGTTAACCATTATTAACTACTCCTTAATAACATACTGCCTAAATAAGCCCTTAAAGTATAGCGGCCATGTTCTACCCTTGATTATACCCATATCACTTCACCCAATTTCAGGGAATAATTGAGAGCAACTGCAGCAGGGAGTCGGCATTTGACTCTGCTACGCTCACCCCTGTGGACGAGCCAAAGCCGGAAACACGGTGACTAGACTCCATGAATACAGACGTGGTCGCCTGAAGACCGGCAAACGGGCATGACGTAAGAGAAGCATGTTAAAAAGTTAAATGGCGCTGGAGTTCCAGGTGGAGGGAGCGAGTCTCCAAACTGCGGAGAGTAAGAACGAATCCCCACCTCTGGAAAGTGGTCAGAACTGGGGGAGAAAACTTACCCGAGCCAACGTGGAAGGTGTGGGAGGAAAAGCAACAGGGACATAAGCCGGGGAAGCAATGCCAAGCAGAGACAGTCTCGCTGGTATTCCTCGGGATGCTGAAAAGCTGAATGTTGCCCAGACCTGCAAGAGATAGAGAATGGGACTTTTTTTGAGTGGGAGCTGTGAGTAGGAAGCAAAGCTCTGGACTAATGGAGGGATGTGGTCCAGGGGTTGAGTGTCCCAGGTGGGGAAGAGTGGGACCTCTGGGCAGCATTCAGGTGAAGGCTGATTGCAGATGAAGGTGAGCGTAGACCCAAGCTGTGACTGCTGACAGCTCAGGGGGATATCCCCGAAGGGAACAGAGACTGTTAAGATGGACTGTACCTTGGCATACTTATTCCTTTGATTTTTCATTTATTGCAACAGGGTCTGTAGATAGAAGACTCAAGGACATTGCACAGTCTAACCAGGGTTTGCCTCGGAAGGGGAGGCTCAAGAAAAAGGAGACCATGATGGAGAGTACTAGCTCCTACTCCAAGGGGTTACTTTTATTTTGTGGTTATTGTAATTGGAGTAACAAGCCGAGGGACTGGCAATATTTTTGACTGACCACCTGAGTGTAGATTAGAAGTAAGAACAAAGTAAGCAAAAGTTGAGGGTTCAGGCAACCAGCCTGTATTGTAAGATCCACGGGTAGACATGGACATGGTGTAGGGACAGGTGGAGCCGTGTACCTCGGCCCAGATATCAGGGCCACGTATATAAGACAGCCTCCCACATATTTTCCCAACAAAGTATTACATCAAGATGTGGCAGGTCAGAGTGAGCCAGGCTGCCCAAACAGGAGGATTTCCCTACTCTTTTTCCAGCAACATTTAACCAAGGGCTGGAACCAGATGTGTAGACACATGCAATTTGTAGCACTGCACTGCAAGCCTTTTTGCTCACAAGCCGCACACCTAGCACATTAAAACATGCCTTGTGCTGCAAATTTGCAGTACAGGGGTAAATTTTGCTATTGGGAAATCCTAGTAGCAAAGAAAAATACTGCTAAAAAAAGTGGCGCGGTGCACACCACAGAAGCAAGTGCTGGCAGACACGGAGGCTCAGTCCTCCAGGGAGATGCTTTGGCTGCCGGCCAGAGCATCTCCCCTCCTTTAGTTCCTCCCCAGCTCCTCCAGCACACTGGGAGCCAGGAGAAATGGGGAAGGGGCAGTTTTCCCAAAGTGGGGCATTTTACTCCACATCAAAGCACACATGCAGGGGTGTGTGCCGTGGCAAAATGCAGTGGCACAAATTTGTACCTCTACCATTTTTGCCACTGCAAATGTATGTCCCTGCATGTGGGGACACACCCAAGGAATCTATTAGAGGTGGTCTAAATTGGTTTAGTGTGGACAGGACAAGATGTTCATTCACATCAACTCTTGGATACACTTCATCTCAGTGTAAAGTGATCTTAAAATGATGCCATTTTATAAGCCTAGAAAAGG
Organism: Caiman crocodilus; assembly: GCA_030014935.1. NCBI lineage: Eukaryota > Metazoa > Chordata > Crocodylia > Alligatoridae > Caiman > Caiman crocodilus. The sequence continues at coordinate 134,875,665 of JAGPOW010001296.1, forward strand.
ATAGATGGGTCTTGGAGTAAATCCAAAGTCATGCTTCATTGAGGGAAGCACTAACACGTTTCCTCTCGATTGACTTAAAAGCAGAGTTTAGCTTGGTGAATCTATTTGTCCCAGAACTAATCTGGAATAACTCCATTGTAGAATTAGGCCTTACTTTGAATCAGATTTGCCATAAATCTGACCAAACAGGTAAAGTAAGCAACTCCCCCAGATCTTCTGGGACTGTCCCAAATTTCTTTGTGCCCTGCCCCAGGACTCACTGACTTGGGACTTCTGTCTCTCTCGAATTTGAAAAATCAATCCCAGATCAGTGCCAAGGAACAGTGGTGTAACTAGGGCAGAGAGACAGAGACAACCACCCCAGATGCCAACAGGGAAAGGGCGAGGAGAATGGCTTTTGCCACAGCCACGTGATAGGGACAGTGTGCAGCAGTCACACAGGGCACCTGGGCACGTTCTTACACTACTGCCAAGGACTATCCTTGTCATCAGTGGGCTAACTAGTATGGTTGTGCGCTCGACCATCATTCCCCTTCTATGCCCTACTCCTCTGCCACTGAACTGTTTCTTTGATGCACCCAATCTGGTTATTGTTACCTCAGCCTACCCTGCTCTCGTGCCTCCCTCTTGTAGCTGTCACCTTTTACCCATGCCGCCGACTGCTCTATTGGGATATTGAGCTGCAAGAGAGAGGGCAAGAGAGAAAGAGCATGGACCAGGGGGACAAAGCAGTTGGAGGGGACCTGGATATGCCCTCTCTCAATCTGCTGCTGTGTATGTCGACTGCCTTGGGGCTAACTTTAGTCCCAAGTCAGTCTGCACACCACATTAATGCGCCTTAGTGCCTGCATGTGTAGATGTGCCCCCAGTTTCCAACTCCTAGTTGTATTGCTGCTGATCAAGGCTAGCATTTGCAAAATGTGTGTAACTGCCTGAGTTACAAAACTGACTGGCCATCTTTCCTTTCAGGGTTGTTAATAGCTGCGTGTAGAGTACCTAGGATAATGTTCCAGATTTGGTTCTTTGTTAGCCACTCCACAACTGGCACACAGGCCAATTGACATCAAGATGCCCAGCTTGACTCAGTTCTGGGACCCTATTACTGCTAGCCACCAGGAAACTCCTTTGTATCCATCCTAGCAAATAGAGTAATTTATATACCTCAGTATTAATACTACTTGCGGCAGATTTGAGTTGCTAGGAATAATTTTGTGTTGTCCCATTGCGCCCTTTGGTCCTGAAAAGGGCCATGCCCCAAAAGCACTGAAAAGCCACAGATTGACATGAAAGCTAGCGAGAGCCTAAGTCAAGGTGAAGTTACAAATTTTGACTACAAACCCTTCCTATGTGGTATGGTAGCAAAGTCATTACATCATCTTGGTACAGAGGTAGTGAGTCCTACCCTGATTTCCGGTCATGTACCGAGGCCACACCCTGTTGACCCAACTGGTTATTCAGTCTCCGGAATAAAAGGCAACCAGATGTGATAATAGCTATATTATTCCCTTGTATGCGGTCAGCTATGGAAATTGTAGTGCCTTGACTATGCTGAACGTAGGAGCCACCAGGCTTGGAAAAACTCTTGTCCTCGAAAAGAGTTTTCTTACATAGAAATGAAGGGGGTTTACTCTAGTCTGGGATCTCTATTCTGTGAAATATTTAAGAAGCTAACGCTATGTATACGGGAAAATAAATACTCTGGTCCTATCAGCCATTTGCTGTACAAGACACTTTACATTCACTGAAGGCAAAGACCGGAAGTCTGAAATTCTTCAAGCATGCAGGATGCACGTTGCATCTGTGGACCCCAGGCAGCACCAAATCACTGTCTCCCAAATCAGGTCCCAGCTGAAGCTCTATGACCAAAGCTATCTAAAATAAATTGTCAAATCCCCAGGGTTCATTTTTTTCCTAATCTTCTCTTGCAGTTCAGTTGTGTTGTTATTTTATAAGACCATCACATGTTAAACTACTCCCTTGGCACATGGCCTGCTCCTATGTTAGCTCTCAAATCTAAAACAATTATAATCTTTTGTCACACAGCAGTTATAACAACCCCCATTGGGCTGGGCCTCTTGACTTGAGTTCAATTGCTGTCTCTTAAAGAATGGATGTACCTTCCACACAAACACAGGCTCAGCTATTTTGTTAGATAGATGGGTACCCTCTCTCCAAGTCGCAATCACTTGACTTCATGTTGCATTTCTCTGACATCTGTCTGCCTTCTAGTAATTAGACAAAGACAATAAGAGACAATGAGCAATCATTTCCAAGTCCTGATCTTTTTGTTCTTCTGCTGAGGCACAGCTATAATTCCAGTCCAAATATTTAACATGCTCAAGTGAATCAGAGCACAGAGTTTCTTGAGATGAGCAGGGGCCATAGCTGCATTTGGTCTTTTTAATGGTTTTTTTTCATGCTTTTTTACTCAAAGAAAAATTTCCACTTGATAATCTCTATAACCAGCATTGGTAGCTTTTAGGGCTTCTTGTTACTTCACCATTATTGTCTATAAACACCTAATGCTTTTGAGGTCTGAT
>JAGPOW010001296.1:134887866-134903770 GCA_030014935.1 Caiman crocodilus
TTCAAGCGTCACCCAAAGCTATTCTCTACACTACTGAGAGCTTTCCTATCACCTGGAAGATGCCCCCAAATTCTTCCTCCATTATCTATTCAGTGACTACACCTCCTCAAGGAGACCAAAGTTTTAACATGTTCTTAACTCAATAATGGATACTTTTTATATCCTACAAATGATATATCCTACAATATGTATATAATCCTACAAATGATCTATTTTCCCATTTGTTCTCACTGCACATACTTAGTTCACAGACCCATTAGCAAGGATAATCTCATACCTGAGATTCACCCATTCACCTGCTTCTGGATTTCCTTTCAGTTCCTATAGCCCTGCTTCAGGCACCACAAGTGCCTCGTGCATTGCAAACTAACAAATGTCCCACTTGCTTTCAAGCTGAAGGTCCAGTCTTCTTTTGCTGCAGATATCCCCTGCTCCTATAAAGAACTCCTCTGAGCTAGGGGTGCTCTTACCATACTCTTTGCCCACGCTACCCCACTCTCCAGTGCTTGGAGCCCCTTGCAGAATGATGGACGCCGTTGAACCTTGCACCAGTATCGATAGCGCATGACCTCTCATTCATATCATTTGCTTCAGAATAGATCCTTGCAGGCACCACTTTTTTGCGGCGTCTGACTTTGATCGTCACGTGCCTGTCTCACGTCGGTTCTTGCAGTAGTCTCGATTCAGGTCTACGGCGTCAGAGCCCTATTCACCTTCCATAGGATCAAGTATAGACTGGTTTTCTTCTCTTGCTTGACAAACTCTCGTTGCTTTGTCAGTTAGAGTTACTTCTGGGAATTCTCTCCGATTTGTTTTGTCTCCGAGCCCCGTTATTTAGTCTCGTATAAGGCACTCAGCTGGCCCCCAAAGCTGCAATGCTGGGTCTTAAGTCCTAGAACAGTCGGGAAGTCGCGTGCGTGTGTGTGTGCGCACCTGTTAAAACTGATGTTTAAAAACATCCCTCTCGTACGTTTCATTTTTACATGGAGAGCAGAAGTCCTCAAATTTCTGCAATGCCGTCTCATGGGCAGCCGCCTCTGGCCGAGTTAAATGGAAACTACTGAGAGCATCAAGTGCTGGGTATCGTCAGCTATCGAGTGCTGTCTGGTTGCCCTCCTTTTTTCCACCTTCCTCCCCCTCGCTTGCCGAGGCAGAGCAAAATGTTGTCTAAACGTTTCTCGTTGTCTTCCACTGTTGTCACTTGTCTCTCAGCTCCTGTGGCTTTTTTAATCGCTCGTCCCATTTTCCCATCCAGGGTATTTTTAGTACCATTATCCTCCTGATAAATCCCAGCAGCGTGGTGATCATTAACAACTCAGAGCCAAGAAGTCTGGTGGAGGTGGCTCGAAAAGGGTTTGCAAGGGTAGAAACCCTAATTTACAATCCTGTTCTAGTCCAGATCCTACTTTTGACAGGTAGTTTGCTGTAAGTAGCTTAAAAGTTGATTTTCCCACAACACATGTAGCCTCTTGCTTCCAGGTTAAGTGCTGATAAAATGCTGAGCCGAAGCCATTGCCTTGCACTGATTGTCTGGTATCTTTTGGAAAAGGAGCTAGAAGAACTCACTCTAGTCCAGCTGGCAATACACATAAAAAAAAGTTGTGGCCAATTTTCTTAGTGGATGTTTAGGATTGTGAATCCAAAAAGGTGACAAAGCCAGTAGGGCAATACAAATTGCCCGAGCGAAGGACTAACTTTAAAGGGATGGGGGTGAGGAAGGGAACGCAGCTAGGTTACAGAAAGCAGTACACTAAGCCTAAATCCAAATCATTAGCATTGATATCTCGACTTAAATGTTTCAGAGTTTCCATAAACAGAGAGAAGAGCAGCCGTCACCCACCGACACGGGTGAGCAGCCTAAAGGAGCTATGCAGAGCCAGGAGGAGAGCAAACTAAGAGGAACGTGGATAAGGGAGGGAGCACTGGGGTTTGGCATCTGTTCCTGTCTCCAGTGGGACAGACATTATCTCCTTGCTATCTGGCTATTTTATCCAAAGATTATTAATTACAAAATGCAGAAAATTCCAGCATCCACAGGACAGGGGTCTTAGCGGTGCTTCTCCAAGCCCCCTTGGCTGGTACACGCTGTTGGGAAATGGGTCATCAGGACAGCCCTTCTCCTCTGCTTTTATTTGTGCCTTCCTGGAGGGGTAGCATTTCAAATCTACATGTACGATTTACATATCTAAATATGGAGCTGGACTTGGACCTCGGTGCGAACCTTGTCAGCAGAAAGGCCAAGGACTAAACCGACCGTGGAGGCAGAGCTGCGGTTTATAGACAGCCTTGAGGACTGAAAGGCAGGAAAGCTTCCATGGTCAAACACATCTCTATGGGAAGAGAAGTTCAGCTGCTAGGGCAGAACGCCTCGAGCTTTTTAGACTTGAGGCACCTCTTGTTAAACTCAGCCCCCTGCTTCCCACTCCTCTCTCAGAAAATACCAGCTCTGAGCTTGTTCTCATTTTTGACTACTGGAAAATAATAGAGCAAGTTTTCCATTTCAGAGACCTCAGGAAGATCTCCACAGGTCACAAAGTTTATGGCACGGTGAAATCTCTCTGGATTTATCTCATGATTTCATGCCTGCACGCCTAATAGAGCTAAAACTGTGCAGCACTCACTCCTCAGCATCCTTAAAAGGATCTCATGGCACCGCACGTGCGGTGGTGCTCCAGTTGAGAACCGCTGCTCTTGAGTTACCAGATTGTAACTTTTTGGTCCTCTTTTCTTAACAGAGTAGTTGAAGCCCCGCTTTGCTTTTGAAAATTCATGTGATTTTTGCATTTTTTACATCCTTTAGTCATCGTCGTCTTCACTTTATGGCTTATGCATGGCTGCTGGTTCCAACTTCAGAAGATTTCAGACCACCGCTTTCTTCTCTTGTAGACTGTAACTGAAATTGTCGGCTTTGGGTAAGCTACCAACCCCCACGATCTGGCCTCCGGAATAAGAGATTTAGTTTGTATAGATAATACTCAGAGGCGTTCAGCTGCAGAAATGAGGCTCAAAGTGACTAAGGGAGTCTTGCTTTTTGGGTTGCCTACCATAAGATGCCTTACAGAAGCTTGTTTTGCAGAACAGAAGCCCTAGATCAGCACTTTGTGAAAGTTTGGTCCCATTTAAATGTCTTTAGCTGGGAATGCAGAAGAATCTTTTAGGTAACCCTGACTATCTTATCACCAGCAAACACTTGGCCAAAGATCCTGACTCGGGTTTCTTTCCGCTATTCTCTGCCTTCCAGTTTTTGTACTTCTTGCTTCGCAGCACAACAGCAGCTTGTACTGGTATGTACGACATTCACTTGCTTGAGCTCAGCTGAATGTTTCCTTGACATTTCAATGTCACATTTATGCAAATGCCTTCAGTGTCATCTTAATGCTAGTGATAACGTCTCTTTAATTTTGCCATTTCCTCTCCATTGCCCACCTTTCTGAAACAGAAAAATACATCCATGATATTTAGATCAAAAGGAGAGAGACTTTCTCAAATCGTCAGAGGAAGACCTTTGAAGTTCAATGTCTCACTGCACAGTGTTTGCACTCAGTGGGATTTTTCGGTGTTGGTGAATTCTGTTCCCAGTCAGCACTTTTGCAAATCCTCGCTGTAAAATGCTTTTTCTTTAACTCAGGAATGACATCTTGCAGACTAATGGTAAATGTGGCCACTTTATTTTCTTGGATGCCCACATTTTGGGTGACCCTTTAACCCTTTGTATTTTCTAAAGCAGGTTTAGTTGTGACTCTAAGGTGTAATTTCCATTAAGACAGATGTGGTTTGAAACTCTACATAGAGCTTAGCGATGTATCGCATACTTAATTTATGTGAATGATTCTTATTTATAAAATGTCCCTCTTGTGCTCTGCATGTTGTACAAAAAATAATGGGTTAGAGGCGACAGTGGCATTTCTCTATTCACTTCAATGCAGCAATGGGAATTTATATCCATTCAGGATCTGATCCTAAACACACACAAGTCAATAGGTAGAGGGATTAAAAGCATGCCCTGGCAACCTACATCTACTGCCTCATGTAATTACAGACACAGAAATCATTTCTTCTTATGAACGGCAGTGTGAGATAGTGGGTACAAAACTGGCCTAGGACTCTGAGATGTAGTCTCAGTTTTGTGAGTGGTCTATTGGGTGACTGTGGACAAGTTACTGTACTATGCTGTGTGCCTCAGTTTACCTCTCTGTCAAATGGGGCTAATGACATTTTATCTATCTATCTATCTATCTATTGATAAATAGATAGATACATTTATTTTTAAATAAATAAATCATTATTTTTATTAATTTATAGGTTTATTTTTTTACTATAGCTATCTATCTAGATTTGATATTTTATCTAGCTAGCTAGCTAGCTAGCTAGACAGCTAGATAAAATATCATATCTAGCTAGACAGAGATAGAGATAAATAGATATAGTAAAAAAATAAATGTTTCACATCTTCGTGCAAACTTTCTGGATGTTTTTCTGCTCCTTCATCTAAAAAAAATTCAATATGGTTGATAAAAAGCCGTGAAACATTTTTCAAAATGACACATCTCCTGTGCTGCTTGACCATTTCTAAGAATCAGATTTCCCATCACATGATCCCTCCAGCCTCCTCTTCATCCTCCGAAAGGCCCTTTCCGTCTTCAGAAGAAATCTAGTGCGACAGCTTTCCCTGTCTGCAGCACGTCCTGGAAGCAACAGAGAACACGGGCTCTGGACCACTAGTTGTGGCAGCAAGTTTCAGGGTGGGTTTTCTCAGACTCCCTGGATATGTCTCTAGCTCAAGCAGCTCCGATGACTTGTGCTGCTGGGAACAATGTGAAAAAACAGGGAGAGGAAGGCTTTCTTAAGTACACAGGTTTCAAATCACTTACGGTTTGATACGTAGTTGGACTCTTAGGCTCAACTTTCAAATCATAGAAGAATAATTACTTAGCTTGTCTACTAACCATGGCCAGGCAGACCATCCGCAGTGCAAGGACCACAATTTGGGAACCGCCATATGAAGGCACCTGCTGCCCATGTTTCTGGGGATAGACCGACCCCTCACCCTGCATGGGGTCACCCCTCCCAAGCACATCCTGTCCACCTACGCTTCCTCCACATGCTCTAGTCATGGAAATAAGGTAGTAAAGCCACCCTGAGGGCAACTCTTGCCTTTGCTATCAAAACCTGTCTCCTGTGCATTCAAGAGCGCCTGTGGGGGATTCCCTCCAAGCAACTTCACCACCTCCTTTCCAGGGTTGGTGCAGGTTGAGTGGGAACAGGTGGGTGGTCCGGGGCACTGGAGAGGCAATGCAGACAATACCATAGGTGAGCAAGTCTTGACTGATATACCCCAGCACCTGTTTCTACACCAAGCACCGGGGATCAGCCTGAACAACAGGAAAACACGGCACCATCTGCACACCCCGTCAAAGCATCCCGATGACTAATCGGTGATCAGAATGTGCCTTTGTCTGGTCAACGCGAAGGACTGCATCAACTGTTCCTATTGCCGTGGTCTGGTCTGTTTTGATTCTTCATCTTTCGGAGTTTAAAATCCAGACTCTGTTTCCAACACAAACGAGCAGCGTGCTTTCAGTTTCGAGTGTCTATGGAAAAAAAAAAAAAATCAGGCTCTAATAGACCTTTGTGAAGTTCACTTTTTTTTTCTTCTTCTTCTTGTTGTGTTAAAAACAGATACTGAAATAAACACCCCGTTCAGTTTGTTTCCCTCCCGAGCGGAAAAAAGATGACTCAGCCATCCCCAAGCGCTGGGCCTGATCTCCGCTACCTGATGCAGAGGTAGAAGTCCAGCAAATGCTATGGAGTTATACTGGAGCTAACACGGGTGTCCGCAGAAAAACCCGGCCCAGGACTAACATGGAGAGCAGTTACTGGAAAGGGGTTTTTTTTCATAGTTTCCTTTGCTTACTGGTTTTCCAGCAGAGAACTGCTTTCTCAGTATTATTGCTATTCTATACAGTAACAGTTTGTGGCTCCTATGAAAGGTCTGCACTTGTGAATGCCTCTACGGCTTGCAATGGAGGAGGTGATATCTTATATCAGGCCAACGCGATTTTTGCAAAAAAATTCTTTCATTGCAAGCTTTCAGCCACCAGCACCCTTCACTGGGCATCGGAGAAGAGTTGGGTGCGTGCGGATACGCCTGGTGTTTTGCTCAAAATTAATTCCTCCAAAACTTCTTAAATGAATGACCCGTTGAGGTTGCTGTCCTGCATGTGACAAGTCTGACCCGCTCCTTTCATCCAAGGTATAAAACAGCAGTATATTAAATGGCTCTGTTCTAGCTGCGAGAAATACCAGTGAGCATTTGCCTATGCAATCGTTCTCAGGAACTTCTCTGAGCCTTATCATCACACCATCTAAAAGCCTGCGAGATCTTTGTTGTATTTAACACCACATAACAGCCTGGAGAAGGAGGGAAGAGCTTTTATCTCCATTTTACAGATGAGGAATGGAGGCACAGAGGGCTAAATGACTTGCCCCGTGTCCCAAGTTCAGTCGGTAGCATAGCAGGGAATTAAATAAAGGCCGCCTGAGGCTCAGGCTATTGCTCTAGACTGTGGACTACAGTCCTAGCCACAGGAACAGTAAATAGCATAATTGAGTTTCCTGCGGTGAAGTAGGTACTTTAAAGGAAAAAAAAAATTAAAGACAGGAGGTATCCTGCATCCGGTGCACATGGGGAGCAGGAGGGAGATCTGGGGAATGGCAGAGCCAGTTACAGGCTCCTTATTCTCTGACCCGGCTATACAGCACCTTGAGGGAATAAGCTGGCCATGCCTTACCCAGGGTGGACCCTGATCTACAGGACAGGTTCAAGTCAGTCTAAGATGGTGGTTCTCAAACTTTTTTTGTACCAGGACCCATTTGTAAACATGGCCCAGTCCTGACCCAGTGCCCCTCACTCCTTGCCCCCTGCCCAGCAGCTTCCCAGTGTGTGGGCCAAGGGGTGCCCCGAGCAGCCCCTTGCAGGCTGGGGCTCTGCCAGCCCGCACAGGAAAACCCACCCTTTCCCACGGTTTGTTTTGCCTGTAAAGGAAAACCCATTTTTAAAGTTCGTTGATCCATTTTTAAAGTTTGTGTGCGACCTTTTCGTGTCTTCTTGCGACCCACTTTTGGGTCATGACCCACTTTTGGGTTGAGAAACGTTGGTTTAAGAGCCCCAGGGCATGACCTTGGGTGCCTCGGAGCGCTCCTCGGAGTCCCGCCCTCCCCGGGATCCAGCCCCCAGCTCAAGTTTCCAAACCAGATGCGTTTTGTGTGGTTTCTGGTTTCACAGCAGCCATTCCCCTCTGTGTTCATCAAACACATTTCAAAACAGACACAGGAAGTTACTACTGAAGAGTACCGTCCAAAACAACTCGGAGCCTTTCACTGCATTTTAACTTGCAAACCGTGTGATTTGTCTTTTTTCTTTTAAAAAGCCCATCTGTGTCGTTTCCGAACAGGCAGTGCTGAAATGGGAGCTCCCGTCTAGGCACTGGGAAGATGCCCGTTGGCTTCATTGGACCTGGGCTAGTTCCTAACGATGGGTTTTTTTCATGCTGGAAGAAACCAGTTTCCTTTTGATTCTTGCTACCTCTGTGCAGGGCTGCACGGGACAGGCCCATCACCTACGGGCAGCATGTGCATGCATAAACTGCATCACTCTGTGCCCACGCATGAGGGAGGATTCATCCCAGGAGAAGGCAGAGACACCCACTGCCACCCTCCTAAAGAGGTCCCCTGGAGAAGAGCATGTTCCTGTGGGAATGAGTAGTGGGATGCACTGGGGGAACATAGCTCCAAGCCAACAGGAGTCTAGCCCTCCCATACCTGCCTTTATCTACTCACGGCCAGCTGCTCTCCTCCCACCCCAGCAAAACAGAGGAGCGTATCTTGTACCCCTGCCCTTGCCCTTGAGGAACTATGGTCCTAGGGCACGATGCCGGTGGCTAAGAGCAGAGTTTCAGCCGAAAGGCTGTGCATCTTCCTGCTTCTGTGACTTCTTGCAGGGCCCTTCACCATGGTTTAAATGCCATAGATCTTCATCCTCCATTCAGAGGCTCACGGGAATCAGAGGAGATTAGTACCGTTCTCATTTCTCTTCCCAGGCAGCAGCTGGCACCCTTGGTCTTCATGTGCCATTGCGACGGGTTGTGTGTGATGAACGCGGTAACCCTAGACGGGGCACAGACTCCAGGGGTGCAGACACACTGAGCTGAGTGTTAGAGGAAGGCCATGAAAAGCACCAAGCTTTCATAAAACCGGGGGGCATATAATCTTTTTACTAAGCTTCACCGACCCCAAGGGCATATAGAGAAATGTCAGGTATCCTGAAATGGGCCATCAAAGTAGAGAATAAACTGAATACATTTAATGGATTTTCAGTTTGATATTTGAAGCTCTTATTTTATCAGAACCCATCATAGAAAGGTTTACCTTCTTTCCACTAAAACTTTATAGAGTTGCTCCAATACAGTCCCGTTTCCCAAACCAATGGGAGTACATCTATGGTCTTTCATAGGCTTCACTGCAGTCTCTGCATCTTTTTGGAGCCCCCCCCCCATATCTAGGGTGACCATATTTCCCTATGCTGAAAACAGGACGCCTGGTAGGATTTTACTAGTGTCCAAGGAAGCATATGCAAAAACAGATAAGAAATATGCAATACAGTTAAACATGATTAATAGCACTTCCGAGAGATTGAGTGGGGTTGACTTCATAAGCTAACCATTGCAGTACCTTGCCCCTTACAAACAGCTTAAACAGTCAACAAAGCAGTTACAATAAAGTAGTTGCAAATGTTTTGCTGTCCTCTGGAGTGTGAAGTTGCTCATTGCTAGTTGTATTTCTTTGATGATGCTATTTTTTAAAGGGTTTGCTTGTCTTTCAGCAGCTTGTCATACAGTCCAGCTCAAAATGAACTAACACAGACAATATCACCTTTCTAGTGGAGACCTTCAGATACGCTTTTTCAGGAGACCACACATCATGATTGAAAAGACGCATTCAACAAGGGCTGTGGTGCTCGGTAGGGTTGTGTGACAGGACAGCTTTCCATTTCGACCAGTGTTTCGGCGTTTAAAATAAACTTGAATTGATTTTGTAGGACGTTGACAATGTATCACATGTGCACCTGATGTGGGTAGATAGATACTAGATAGATCCCGGAGACGCCATGGTATGCCATCAGCACCCTACCGTTAAATCAAACCGAGTCATAAAATGTTGAGATGTTATTGTGAAATGGGAGGAATGAAAAACGTGCAATTGCATTTATTTTTACACATGTGATACAACAAATATGATATTACGAGTACGTAATACATCAGCTGGCAAAAAAAAAAAAAATGGGACAAATAGCCAATTTTTGCAAAAAGTCAGGACACCTGGGATAGGTGTTAAATGTAGGGCTGTCCCAGCAAAAATTGGAAACATGGTCATCCTACCCATATCGGTCCTTCCTACCTTTGCTGTTCTCCCCTTTCAAACACACAAGGGAAGTTCCTCCCTTTGCTTGTGACTTCGTAAGGGCTGGTCAGAAGATCTTGATCAAAACAGTCTTTGATGGAAAATTGTTGCGAGATATTTGTCTTTTCTGGCTTTCTGTTGCAAATTTTGGCTCTTTATTGAAAACTCAGTAACTCCCCAAACCAAACTATTTCTGTATGGAAAATTGCCATAGTACATGGCACCTGGGGTGACAAGGAAAAATGGCCAGAAGCTGCTGGAGAATAGGTTCGGGTTAGAGATTAGGAGGCGCTATTTCACTGCCAGGGTGGCTAGGGTCTGGTACCAACTTCCTAGGGAAGTGGTCCTCGCTCCTACCCTGGGTAAATTCAAAAAGAGGTTGGATGAACACCTGTCTGGGGTCGTGTGATCCCAGCGTGTGCTCCAACCAGTGGCGGGGGGTCAGACTTAATGATCTATTCAGGTCCCTTCTGACCCCTAACTGCTGTGAAACTATGAAACATCATAGGAGAGACAGAGTTTGATGATGTCATATCTTCATTCTCCTCTAGGGGCTAGATTGTCCAGCCAAATTACAACTTTCATGAAGTCCTATTACACATTTTACCTTTACTCTGCACAAGGACAGACCGAGCTTAATCATGGGAGATTAGGGCTCTCTGGGAGGAAAGGGACTGTAATATTTGGGGTGCAATTTCAGTACTAGAATTTTCACCAATAAATCGGGATTTTCCATCGGGAAAAAATTCTGACCCATTCTCTTGTGACCCAAGCTGTGGCTACAGACACGGCGGTAGCTGTTTATCTAGTCTTAAGGTATCACTGTAAGCTGATTATCCTTAATTTCTTCCTTTATTTTAAACCCAACACAGGTTTTTTCTGCATGAGAAAGTTGCATCACTATGACCCAAAGTGTAGACTGAACTGATATAATTAACCTAGTGTAAACTCCAGTTTGAATACTCCCGATTCAATAAAAGTGGTTTATTGTTTTCTTTGGCTTAAGTTGATTAGGAACAAGTTTAAAAGAAACCCACCATAGCACTTTTAAAGGAATAAGAGTAATTTGCGCTGGTTCAAGCATGTCGATTTATTGAGATGGAGAAATTTGCATGTAGACCAGATCAGACTTCTTTCATTCTTCCCCCTTCAGCTACTTCTTCAAGCTGTTCAATCCAATTCTTTTTTTTTTTCCTGATCGAAATGGCGAAAAATAAATTCGATATATGTGTTTTGCGTGTAAAGCTTGCTGTGAATGAATCACAACAGGCTGGATTGGACACTGACTGAAGTGACCGGAAGTTTCTTCTCTTGCCATCCCCTCCCCATCTATTCCCTCCCAAGCACTGGTGTAGGCCCTAATATATTCTGTTGGAGCTGTAACAGTTCAATTGAGCTTTTGCTCACAAAAGCTTACACATCTCTGATTCAGTTAATCTACAAGGTGCATTTCTACCCTGTCTTCTGCCTGACTTCGTCGTAACATGGCCCATGACCTCAGTCTTTTCGTCGGGATACGTTTGTATGGCACTCAATGGCGGGATAGCAGACAAACCTCAGATGCCTTTAAATGTGCAACTTGGGGTTTTATAACAGCAGCACGAAACTCAGCGAGTGCTGCAAAAGCTACCGAAAAGGATGAATGAAGAGTTGACTGACTAGTTCATGCTGAGCTCTGTGCTACGCTGCTATCATTATCCTAAGGTAGCTAGGTCAAAGCTCAATTAGAGAAGTCTACAATATTTTTTCTACTCCCATGCTTGTTTTCTTGATTCCAGTTAGCGGAGTACAAATTGTCCGCTTGCCAACACTTACATCACATTTTTCAACAATGCATTGTAATCAAGAAAACAAGTATCCAGGGATTTCCGAACCACCATCATAGATTGGTTTGCCGCGTAATAGGGAAACGGAAGATCTTGTACCATCTACTGCTCTGGGGTTATTAGGACCGTGCAGCATGGATAGACCCTTAGTTAACAGTCCATCAGCTGAGCCGGGTGAACGATCCATTCCAAATAATCCATCCAGCAAATGTGGTCTCCTTTCCAGTTTGCAAATTGCCAGTTGTATTTCCCAGGAAATATCCGACGATTTCTGTGCAAAATCCCAGATCTGCAGCTTCTGTGCAAGGAGTTGGCAGTCTTCAGTAGTCCAGATAAAGTATTGTTTTCAATGGATAGAGAAGTCACATGATGCATCCCCATGCTCTGCAACTGCTAAGGCCTGTCCATACCACCTCTGTGCCAGACCTGGGACATCAGGGCTGGATTAATGCATAAGCAAACTAGGCACATGTCTAAAACCCCATCTGCTTCCCTTCCCTTTCCTTCCTTTCCTCTTTGCCAGCCTCGTCATGGCAGCAGCTGCTTCCTAGCAGCAACTCAGAGTCCTGTTCCCCGTGGGCAGCAGCGCCCGGGTGGGATGTGAGGTCTCCACCAGCCCAGGACACACAAGTTTGTTTGCCTAGTGCCCGCTAAGGGCTTAATCTGGTCCTGGCTGCCAGGCAGCACATTACACCCACCTAAACCCACCCTGTGTGTCCTGGCAGTGCACGCAAGGGACGTGACTGAGAGATCAGCCCCATCTATACCTTCCCCACGCGCACCTGAGCCTGCAAATTAGGTTCCTACTCGGACAGCTTGGATGTGCACCTGAGCGGCACAAAACACGTGCCCCCTGGCTCTGCTGTGTCTGGACAGCCTGAGTGCTGGGTTGAGAAGGACACTCAGGCTGCCTTGCAGCTTCACCTTTACCCTAGTCCTTCAAATACACGGGGAATTCTTTTAAAATGAAGTGTTTCTCCTAAAAACATCTCACATAGCAAATTCGAGTTAAAAAAAAGGAGACGGGCTTATAAGCACCACAAGTACCACGTTGTATTTGATTCTGATTTTTGAGAGACAGAAAATGTGGGTGCATCTTAAATCGCAGGGCACCTTGCAGTCAAAGGAATACGGCATCCTGGAATTGCTCTTTTGGGGAGCTTTCCTGCAAGTAGAGTTATTTTCTAGACCAGTAGGGGCCAACCTTCTGGGCAGGCGTGTCACAAATTAGCCTCCCCGAGTGCCACTTGCATCCCCTTCCCCATCCCAATATTCTGCTCTGCTTTCTGCCCTGATCCGCTACTCTGCTTTAGGCTCCCTGTGCTGTCTGCCATGGTGCTGCCTCTGTCCCCTTCCCAGTCTGCCAAGTGCCACACACAGAGGCTGCCCATGCCACAGGCTGGTCACCCTATTCTAATCACAACCTGGCATAGGTGCATTCGCTTCACTATGTAAAGGAAGGGTGAAGGCAGGGCAGGGTGGCACCTTAGAGACTAACTCATTCAGAAATGTATACGCGTTCATTGGCAACAGCCTGCTTTGTCAGGCGCTAGGATGCTGCACTGAAGGAAGGTGCATCTGAGCCCTTCGCGGCATTTGCGTGTCCTTGTGTGTCAGCATGCTGATGAGCGCTGCACCCGTGTAACCTTGACTTGGAAATCAGGAGTCCATTTCTCTCCGTGGAGCTGGTTCGTGGGATGCCGATGCACCTGGGAATCTCTCTGGGCGTGGCTTCACTGCCCTGGCATCTCAAGGTACCACTCAAAGTTTGCCCTTCCTCCAAGTCTTGCTCACACATTATAAAGCCTGTAGCTTGAGGTAAGTGGGGCTTTGGCTGAAAGCTGGCTGCGGGGAGATGCAGCAGCTGCAGTTAAAAGAGCTCACGGGCTGCTCAGCAGATCGCTCTGTGTAGCTCTGGTGTTGGTTTGCTGCGTGGTAGAGGCAGCTACCGGCTGCGTGGAAGGAAATCCCTTTGTCCTTCCACTCGCAACGTAGAAGCTCATGCTGAAGGTGCTGCGTTCAGCCCTCCCTCCAGGTAACGATGACGGAGGCGCTCTCCTGGGTGATCTTTTCCAAGGCTAAAAAGCAAGGGAGAGACAAGCAAACGCATTTGCCATATGACTAGTTTTTTTTAATAGTTAAATACGTATACAACTACATGAATAGTTAAATGTACGTAGTCCCTTTGTGGAGAGGTGTGATGCACAAACTAGCAATCAGTCTGAGTCTCCCAATTATTCTGTCAGACTGATGCATCTCTCCTATGCATGGCTGTGAATCTGACGTTACTGCAGGGATTTCATCTGAATTTCCCCCATCTAAGTGAGAACAGAAGCCAGCCTCATGCCCCCACGTGCCATTTCTAAGCCCCTTTCCTTTCCATCAGGCTACATCGTTCTCCTAGCAGTCTGCCTATTCAGTAAAGGTGCACAGCTGCACAGGCCAAGACCCACTACAGCAAACACTTTATCTGTGCCCTATTTCTGCTGCGGAAGAAAAACTCCATAAGTGTCACCCATTTATCACCAGGTGCTCACACACACTGAGTGCATCATGTGTTGGGTGAAGAAGCGCAGTCATGGCTCCACCAGCTCCCTGCTCTACCTGTCCCCTCTGGCAGCCACTCAACGCTAGGTCCCAGGCACCTTGAGATAAAGATGGACTCCAGTTTTGGACAACTTTGTACTATAAACTCATTGGGACAGAGGCAGCTTTGATTGTAAGTTGATAGACATATTTTTCACAGTCATTACAACCACCTCCTCTGATCTCCTGTAGAGCATCCAGGCATCATCAAGCCCCTATCTCCTGTTTGAGCTACCACAGCTCATCCAGACAAAAATCAAGACCTGATTTCAAGACCACAGGTGATGGAGAATGCATCAAGACCCGACATAGATTGCTCCAGTAGTAACTAATGAAAAACGTGGCCTATTTCTAGATTGAACTTGTGTAGGTTCAGCTTCCAACCTTTGCATTTCTTTAGATCATTGCAAGGCTATTTATACCACTTCCCGGCTCTTTATACCATTTATACCATTTCCCGGCTCTTTATACCATTTATACCATTTCCAGGCTATTGCATGTTCTTTCATTGTGTCGGTGCTTATAGGCAAGCATTACAAGATCTCTCTATACCTTGTTTTAGATCAAACAGACAGGCTGAATTTCTCTCATTTTTCATTATAAGGGATGCTTCCCAGATCTTAGGTCAGACTTGTAACTCCTTTACAAGCCTGTTTCCAGTCCTTCTCAGTCTAAATATTTGCTGCAGACAGTGGACTATATAGAGGGGTCTGATCCTGAGGAACACAAATGTGACCTTGTCAAAAAGGGTCATCAAAAGCTCCTTGTTTGACCCCAAATCTGAATTAGTCCCAAAGCAACGTGGTTTCATCAAGGGTATTTTTAAGTTTGGCTTTTGCAAATACTCTCTCCCCCAACACACGTGACAGCAAAGATCAAGATGTTCAGATCTTAAAAGACTAAAATACCTCACAATAACTGTCTCTTTTCACCTTTGGGTATTTTGTATATTTTTTCTCATAATCATATTCCACCCACTGACAATTTATACAAAGCACGAGGAAGATGTTTTTTTGGAACAGAGTACCTGTTATAAACGCACTTGGAAATTATTAGAAAGTGCCATAGAATAAAGGATCTTCGCTTCATTTACTCTAATTTAGAGAGGATCCTATTATTTGGAAGTAAAAAAGAAAATGCAAGAATATTATTTCAGAAATAGAAAGGGTTTGGAGCCATAAAGTACAGGCTGGGATCGAGATCTAATATTCACAAAGTATGTTCGGTTTCTAGCTTTACTGGGGCAGGTATGCATCTCGCAAACACCGTAACAAGTTGAACTTATTATTTGTAACTAGCAATGCAGTAGTATTTGGAGATCATGACTGATATTGGAGGCTCTGAGGGCCAGGCACTGTATAACCATACCAGGAGAGAGTCCCTCTCTTGAGGAGCTTGAATGTACAATCCAGACAGAGAGAACAGTTCATATAATCATAGAAAGTGAGGGTTGGAAGGGACTTCAGGAGGTCACATCTAGTCCAACCCCCTGCTCAAAGCAATACCAGCCCCAGCTACACCATCCCAGCCACGGCTTTGTCTAGCCAGGGAGGTGAAAACCTCCGAGGAGATCCTCCAACCTTTCTGGGCAGCTTGTTCCAGTGCTTTAGTACCCTCCTCATGAGAAGGTTTTTTTAAATATCTAACCTAAACCTTCCTTGCTGCAACGTGAGCCCATTGCTCCTTTTCTGTCACCTGTCACCACTGAGGACGGTCCAGCTCCATCCTCTTTGCAACCCCCCTGCAGGGAGTTAAACCCTCCTCGGTCTTCTCTTCTCCAGACCGAATAAGCCCAATTCTCTCAGTCTCTCAGAAGTCATGTACTCCACCCCTAACCATTTGTGTTGCCCTTCACTGAACTCTTTCCAATTTGTCCACATCATTTCTGGGGGGGGGGGGGGGGTGCAAAACTTAAAACAGGACTCCAGATTTTGTACAACCAGTGCCAAATAGAGGGGAATAAACATTATCTGCTGCCAACGCCCATAAAAATTCAACCCGTAAGCAATTATCATTCGTTAAAATAAGGCAAC
>JAGPOW010001296.1:134919945-134935971 GCA_030014935.1 Caiman crocodilus
GACCCCGGTGCTCTTTCCTGCCAAGGCAGGGGGTCGGACTAGATGATCTGCCCAGGTCCCTTCCGACTCTAGCTACTATGATACTATGATACTATGATGCCATGCCAGTGTGTGGCTGGGCACTGAACATGCCCACCACTTGTGGAGAGTGTGGCAGAGCGCTGAGCCTGCTTGCCATTGGTGGAGAGAGAGCGGCGGGGCGTTGAGCCCGCTGCCGCTAGTGAGAGCGCGGCAGGGCGTTGAGCCCACCTGCCGCTGGAGGTGATCGTGGCAGCGGGGTGCCAAGCCTGCGGGCCGCTGGTGGAGAGTGAGCGGCGGGGTGCTGAGTCCGCCTGCCACTGAGGTGCAGAGTGTGGCAGGGCGTTGAGCCCGCTTGCCGCTGGTGAGTAGAGTGCGGTGGGGCGTTGAGTCTGCCTGCTGCTGGGGGAGAGTGGGGTGGGGCGCTGAGTGCGCCGACCGCTGGTAAAGATCATGGCAGGGCACCGGGGGTGCCTGCCCCTTTAAGGCCCTGGAGCTGGCAGCCTCCAGGTGCCTGATGAGGGCAGCCATTTTGTGATGCGGGCTGCCTATATAAACACAGGCAGTTTAGCTGCTGGAGGCTAGGCAACATCATTGCCTGGCTGGAGATTTGCTGAGAGAGCACCTGGAGGTAAGGGGGAGCTGTAGGGGTGGCAGGAGGCTCCACTGGTCCTGGGCATGACCTGAAACTGCACCCTGCCAGGAGTGGGTGGCCTGGTGCAGCTCTCAGTGGTGCGGGAACCCCCAGGAAATGCCAGGCCAGTTACCACCCCGGTGAAAGGCGAGTCGGGGCACCATAACCCCTTTACCCCCACTGCCAGGTGGGTAACCCTGTGTTTGTTTGGATGGGCCCAGAGGGTGGACCCAGTGAGAGAGTGTGAGGGGCTAGAGACCGAGCCCGAACCAGGAGAGTACCCTGGACTGGCCCATGCTGGGGCCAGGGCTAAGGGAGCCAAAAGGGCTGTGGGCCCACCGCAAGGGATGCCCAAGAGCCAGGGGCCTGGGGTCCCGACTGACCTGGAGGTGGGCCAGGGCTAGGTGCCAGAGGTCCCGGGGGGACCACACCCGAGAGGGGAAGGAGGTGCTGCGGTTGTCCCCAGAAGGCAGGGATAGCAGCGCGGGTATGGCTTTGGGGGGCTAGGTAGCCTGGATGATGGCGGCAAGGCCTGCCTGACTGGAGAGATTGTAGAAGGGTCCGGTGTGGAAGATTCTGGGGCCCAGCGTGGGGCCGGTGATTGGAGTAAGACCGAGATGCCATCAGCGTGTGGTATGGGGATGGAAGGAGCCGCAGGTATCGCCCCTTGGCATCGGGGCACGAGTGGGCAGCCTCTCGCCTATTATCATCAGTGAACCTTAAAATCAAGTCGTGGCGGGTGAGAACAGGCGGGCGGTTGGCCCACCGAGGCAGGTGGGCAGGCTGTAGAGTGTGGAGAACGGCCCAGGGGATGCCCGCCTATCACACAGTGAATAAGTTTGCCACGTTGCCCATCTTCCTGGAGAACACCTGTCCAAACTTCCTTGGATGCTTTCTTTAAGAAAGCAGACAAGACTCCAGAAAAAACTACAACCAGGACTTCCGAAAAGACTCCAGCCAAGAGCCCTTCAAAAAGTCCAACCAAAAGTCTAGCAAAGTCACCTAAAAAAGTCTTTCCAAATTAGCATGATTGCTACTTACAATATTAATGTAGCTTTATTACTCATCTATAATTTATTGAGTACAAAATTCTGGGTTACTTTCAGTGAAAATAGGGCATTGGGACTTGGTTCAGGAACCAATCCTCCGTTTATAACATTGTTTCCTATGGGAAAATCAGTTCCGAGTTACAGCTTTTCAACTTAAGATGAGGTGTTCAGGAACCAATTGCATAGTAAGTCCGAGGACTGCCGTTATGTGGATTTGGGAATGGGCGGATGGGCTATGTTGGGTAATGCCGTTGCTGGCGCACACTGCTACTGAGATGTGGACATATCTACCACTGAGAGCCAGGTCAGGTGGCCCCCAAATTTTTGCTGGTAAATTCTCTTTAGTGACTAAGTTTCTACTTGCCCAAGCAGAACTCCCAAGTCCTGGTAGCCCCAGCTCACACCTCTGTCTGGGAAAGATGCTCAAACTGGTCATTCCCCATCATATTGCACCTGCAGGGCCCCATCCAGTAGCTGTTCTCAGGGCAGGTCTTCAGATTGGGCTTTGTATCAAAGAAAGCCAAGGACAAAAGTTTTGGGGAATGGCAGGGTATGCAAATGTCCTGCTACAGAGAATGGTCTTGTGGTCTTTCAAGCCCTCAACTCTGCCTGAGGGCTTTGAAATGGGTTCTCCTTCATCCCAAGTGAGCTTATGAACCACAGGCCAAAGAATTAACCTCTTACTTTTCTCTCTTTCTTTGTCCCTCTCTCTCAGATTCAACTTCAATAGAAAACACTGAGTAGGCCTTTTCCCTCGTTCCACCTTGAAAACATAGGTGGTTAGGGTACTCTCTTGGCATGTAGAAGAACAATATATGTTCAGTGTCTTCATCGATGACCTGGAAGATGGCGTAGAGTGCACCCTCACAACGTCTGCAGATGACACCAAGCTGGAGGAATAGCAAATACAGTGGAGGACAGAGCTATGATTCAGAGTGACCTAGACAAACTGGAGGATTGGACCAAAAGACCTCTCATGAGGTTTAACAAGGACAAGTACAAAGTCCTGCACTTGGGACGGAGCAGTCTCATGCACCAGTGCAAGCTGGGGGCTGACGGGCTGGGCAGCAGCAGCTCTGCAGAAAGGACCTGGAGGTTACAGTGGCCAATAAGCTGAATATGAGTCAGCAGCATGCCCTTGTTGAGAAGGCTAAAAGCATACTGGGCTTCTTTGGTAGGAGTGTTGCCAGCAGTTCAAGGGAAGTGATTCATCCCCTCTGTTCAGAACTGGTGCAGCCACATCTGGAGTCCTGTGTTCCTTTTTGGGCACCACTCCAGAAAGGATGTGGACAAATTGGAAAACGTCCGGCAGAGGGCAACAAAAATGATGAGTTGGTTGTGGGACATGGCTTTTGAAGAGAGGCTGAGGGAACTGGGCTTATTTAGTCCAGAGAAGAGAAGACGGAAGGGGATTGAATAGCAGCCTGCAGTGGGGCTGCAAAGAGGATGGAGCTGGACTGTTCTCGGTGGGGGCAGACGACAGGACAAGGAGCAATGGGCTCAAGTTGCAGCAAGGGAAGTTTAGGTTGCATATTAGAAAAAACTGTCTCATGAGGAGGGTGTAAAGCACTGGAACAGGCTGCCTAGAGAGGTAGTAGAAGCTCCAGCCTTAGAGGTTTTCAAGACCCAACTAGACAAAGCTTCGGCTGGGATGATGTAGTTGGGGCTGGTCCTGCTTTGAGCAGGGGGTTGGACTAGATGTGACCTCCTGAGGTCTCTTCCAACCCTCATGTTCTGTGGTTCCATGATTCTGTCCTTTCTCTAAGTTGAAGAGAGTGGGAATTGGAAAACAGCATTCCCAATAATACTAGGTCTTCCTGAGCCTAGCCACTTTAACCACTGGGATACTGGACATAATGAAATATGGGGAAGTGCAGCCATGCCTCAGGGTAGGCTGACAATCCAGGTGAACCTAGACGGACGAGTTAGATGGGCAGACCAGGACCAGATGCTGTTCAACACTGAGAAATGCCAAGTGCTCCATCCGGGGTGGAAAAATCCTCAACAAATGTACAGGCTTGGTGACACTGTGTTAGTTAGCACCACATCCAAAAGGGACCCGGAGGTTATAATTGACCATAAAATGAATCGGAGCAACCAGTGTGATGCTACTGTTAGCAGAGCAAACACTACGCTGGCATGCACCAACTGATGCATCTCAAGCAAAACTAAGGAAGTGATTCTCCTGCTCGACTCGGCATCGGTGAGGCCACAGCTGGAGTACTGCATCCAGTTCTGGGCGCTGCACTTCAAGGAGGATGTGGAGAGTCCAGAGAAGAGCCACTCATATGACTAGAGGCTTGAAGAGCAAGCCATACAGGGAAAGGCTGACAGATATGGGACTGTTCAGCCTAGAAAAGAGAAGACTTAGGGGGCATTTGGTGGCAGCTTACAAATATGTCAGGGAGAGAATCGGGGGTTAGGCGAACAACACTTCCCCGAAGCGCCCCAGGGGAAAACCAGAAGCAATGATCGTAGACTCCTTGAAGGAGGTTTCAGACTGGATATAAGGAAAAACTTTACAATTTGTGTGACCAGGCTCTGGAATAGACTCCCAGCGGTGGTGATTGAAGATCCTGGAGATCAAAAGGAAACTGGACACACACCTTGCAAGGGTTATTTGACCCCAGCAGTCTTTGCTGACTATAGCAGTGGGTCTGGATGCGACGATCTCATGAGGTCCCTTCCAGCCCTAAACGTCTGTGAATTTAGGGGCGCGGGGCTCTCAATGGTCCTTTGTGAGAAAGGACTAACATTGTTTAAGCTCCCAGTTCCATGAGAGGGCTTGTGGCTGAAAATCCTAGGCGTGAACAAGTGAGTCTCCTTTTGAGGGACAAAACCTGTTCTTATCCCTATTCACTTGGCCATCGAACTTGGTCTGTGACTGTCATTAGGTGACAGGGTGCTCCAGAGCCAGGCCCTGTAATGCCCAAGTCCTGTGGCAGGTTTGGCCCCCTCTCTCCCCAGGCTTCAGTTCCTCTTTTATAAAAACAGCGCTTCCCCCACATGATGTGGTGTGGCAAAGATGGGTATGGGCTGGGGCCCAGAGGTACTAAGTTGCTTTAGTAATGCCTGTCATGAGATGGGCTGCACCGGTTCTTAAGTGACAGCCAGCTGGAGGTTGACTCTTAACTCCCACCCAGTGTGCACCAGTTTGCAGTGGGAATCCAGGGATGTGCTTTATGCCTATGAACCTAGCAAGATATTTGCTGTCCTCTCCAAGCCCATGCCAGCGTTGTCTATTTGAATACACTCTTTGCTGCTTGGATGGACTCATGTATTTGCACAGCATCTGGCACAATGGATGTCCATTTTGGCTGGGACCTCTCGGTACTCCTGTGTATGTACATCAGCAGATCCCAACCTATTTAGAATAGAAGGACTTCTCCAGAACTTTTCAAAATGTCTTGGCGCCCTATGTAGACAGGCAGGCCTCTGTCTCACAAGGTAACAGATTTGCACTGAGCGAGACATCAGCTTGTTAAACATCTGTGGACGTGGCCGGTTCTCGAGCGACAGTCCCTTCTGCACCGATTACATGTGAAGTTCATATCTAACAGTCCTGAATGCAGTGCTGGGCTCTGCCTGAGGTTTCTTCTTCCCTCTTCATTCCCCACAAGCCTTCGTTCCATGCTTCATAGACTTTTTCCAAGATCTTTGAGCTTTTTCCCAATCGTTCGGCTCACCCCATTTCCAAAACTAATATAGATGTATTATGAATATTATAGTGGAAAATAATTTCATGGTTAACTATGATTTAATGATTCATTGATTTGATCCTTGCAGTTATATTCTACCCACTGCTGTGGCCGGGGGCGGGTCTGCACCATGCTCCTCCTGCAGAGTTAGGCTAGGAGGCGGCTGTGGCAGGAGCAGATGCTTTTGCAGCAGCCCTTTCTGGCCTGACCTTGCAAGAGTGTCCCCCAGAAACAGAAGAGCGCCGGACAGAGGGAACTGTCCTGTGTACCTCTATTTTCAGGAGGCATGTTGGAGCCAAGCTGATAAATGGACACAGCACAAAGGTGTGCCTGCATCTATTGCATTATATAGGCAAGCACGCCATTTCTGATGCAGCTCTTCCCGGTTCAGTCAGTAGTAGTGCCAGTAATAATAGCGGTAATAAGCAGGAAAAACAGCTTTATTTAATAGTATATACATTTAATGTTTGACGGAGCCACAAAGCTCTAACTCATGGAAATTACACACATGCAAAACCCTTACTCTGCAGAAAGATGATTCCATAATTACTCACCAGGGGTTTTCTCCTCTCTCTTTTGAAGCATCTGTTGTTGTGTATGGCCACCCAATCCTGTTTAAGTGGCATGGTCTGTTATTGCATTTCCTTTGCTCATATTAGAAGAAATCAAAGTGTAAACATCTAATCATGTTTCATGTTCTTACAGCAGGAAGTAAAGCCATAATAGAGAAAAGGGGAAGAAAGCCTTTTTGTTAGGGTTATTTTAACATCAGAAATAACTAGAACGAGTGACCCTTGCTCCCTTTTTATATGACGAGCGCACCGACACCTTGCTCTCTGAATACAATTTGCTGAAAGCAGTAAGAACAATTTTCTGCTGTCATCTATGGTGACTGCTGAATTTGGGTACAGTCTTATCTGCTTAACTTTAATGAATAACTGCAAACAACAGTCCGCAAGATTAAAAAATGACACCGGCAAATATTTTGAGGTGACTCTCCAAACAGGTCCCTTCCCTGGGTAAAAATGCTCAATCAGGCTAATTTTTTACTAAAAATGTGGGTGGTTTTCAAATACAGGAAAGAAAACATGATAGCTTGTGGTGACATTTTCCACCAGATAGATGCAGTTTTAAGATCTTTTGGTTTCCAGATACCTACACCCACTTTAGGGGCCTCTACTGTAGAAGGTGATATCTGGCTGTAAAATGATGTGTAAAATTAAATGGCAATAATAGCCCACAGTCATGTGTGATTCAGTGGAAGCTCTGTGTCAGCTGGGCAATTTGAATGGCAGCAGCTTCAGCAGCTGTAGCCTTGGGCAGCTGAACGTGAATGGGTTTTGCTGGAAAATAGTAGATGCTTCTTCTGCCTCCAGGCCAAAGGCAAAGGGCCTGGTCCACCTTTACGGTTGTGACGTCCGCTCTTCGCCACCAAACTGAACAGCTTATGAGAGAGATGATGTGACACGGTTGTTTGCAATAGTAAGGGACAGGATGTGATGACCCATGGGGTTTCTTTGGGCCCATGGTCATGACTGAATTGGGGGAATCTCTAGATGAGCGGTTGGCAACCCCCAGTACATGTGCCAGAAGTGTGACAAGCTAAGGCATTTTGCTTGGCATGCATGCCTCGGGGCAAATGGGGGGTGCTGCCACAACAAGGATTGGGCCCCTCGTAGCTCCCCTGCTATCCGCCTAGAGGCACGTGTGCACCCGCTGCTGGCAACGCACTGGTCTCAGGCTCCACCGACCCTGGTGCAGCTGGGCAGGTGCCCACCACAGAGCCCGGGCTGCTCACAGTAGGCACCAGGGAGGCTGCAAGCATCTGCACCGGGATCTGTGGAGCCCCAGCCCCGCTTGTTGCCAGCCGTGGGTATGTGAGCACCTTGGGGAGGGGCCCCGGCAGGGAAGGGGCCCGGGCTGCACTGCCACAACAGGCTTGGGTCGCTTGTGGCTCCCTCGCCATTTGCCCATGGCATGCCAATGTCTTCCAAGTAGAGTTTGCAAATGTTTTTGGCACTTTGCCCCAGGCACAGTTTGCAAATGTTTTTGGCACTTTGCCCCAGGCACATTAGGCAGTTTAGGCATGGATCTACACCTAGATATGCATTAAGGTGCATTAAATTTAGGCTGGCATAACTAAGTCACATTAGTGCACTTGTAGCTGCACTGATACACATTGACACACGCCATGGTAATGCACATTAAGTGTCTACATGCGACTTAATTATCTCAGTTTAAATTTAAGCAAGTACAAATTTAGGCAGGGTTAGCTTAAAATCGCCATTTTTAAGCCACATTAAAGGCATGTATATGGACATTCACCCTTAATAAACCTTAAAAATGGTGGTTTTAGGTTAATCCCACTTAAAAGGGCCATGTGCAGACAAACCTTGAGTAGTGCACTCGACTCACACATTGAAAACTTCCATTAAGTTTTTGTCCTAATAAAAGTGTAAAAAAATGTGGGCCTGAGGAAACCTTTTCCCTGCTTCTACCTCCATACAGTGATGTCCCAAGCAGCTGTGTTTCTGCAAGTCTCTTTAAGGTCTTTGCTTTCTGTTAACATGTGGAGGCCCCATTAGCCCTTTTCATTTCTAGGTCAAACATCATCTGCAGGAGTAAAGGGCTGAACTCCTACCCTTAGTTTATTCTCTGTCTATTGATGGGAAAAAGCATTGATGCTGGAGTATAATTGAAAAAAGGAGCAGTATCAACTGCAAACTCCTCAGGGTAAGAAATCGCATTGTCTTCTGCGTTCCATAAACAACCAAGCACATTTCAAGTGCTGTTAGAAAGACAAGATTTACTTTTTCTACAGCTCACCTTCGGTTTGTAAAGTTAAAACCCCTTTAATGTCTCCTTACAGTGCCAGAAGCGAATATAATATATGCGGATATAGACAACCAGGCTGGGTATGGAACTTAATGGAGTGGGTGCAATTAAAATGCAAGATGGTTTGTCTCTTGAAATGCCATTTTCTTTCTTTCAGATCATTTTTTCAGCAGCAGGAATATGCATTACATTCAGTTGCAACCATTCTAACAAGTATCAGAGGAGTGTCATGTGAAGGCAGTGCATTTATCCCCACGAATTCCCAAAAGCCAGACAGATTGCTCTGCTTGGCTCTCCTCTTTTTGACTCCTCTTGCCCTTGAAGGCATCTTATGATGATGCATATTATGAATATCATCTTCTTTGTCGTGTCTTCAGTATTCTGCTGTGTCTGTTCCCTGTATTCTGCACAGGCCACTGCTTCTGGTGTTGGTATGGCCATTTCTCGTGGGGTGCATTGTGGTGCTACAAGACATCTCAGGAGATGATCAGTGGTATGCTTCTCCTGACAAACACATTGGTTGGTTGCATAGTGCCCCATGATTTAATGAGAAAGATGCATTTTCTGAAACCCACTCCCAGTCTGTTCAAGCTCTGCCATGTATGCAAGTTGTAGTTGGAGCTGGATGCCAACTTCTTACTGGGGCTAATTCCTTGCTGGCTCCATTCAGCAGCTTTGTCACCTGCCTAGTTTCTTCCACTCTTCGTGCCAGAGGGTAGTTCTGGCTGCTTCTGGTGATGTAGTCAATGCTATGGTAGAGAACAAAAAGCTATTTGGATGACAGTGCGCTGGTTGATGTCCATATGGCGGTGGTCTGACTCTAACATCTGCCAGTCAATGTTGCCTACTACTTTCCTGCTGATGTAAGGAGGCACTAGGCCAGATAGTGCCCATAGGCAGGGAACAGGGATGGGTTTTGGGCAGCCTATTATAATTCTGCACATACCATTTAGAGTGATGTCAGTGAGTTTGCTGTGACAATCATGATGACTGCTATCTTACCATTTTGGACCTGGGTCTCAGTTTGCTGAACTTTGTTACCAAGAATGATGCCTTGGCACGGCAAAGGAGACATTATGATCGTTGTTGTTGTGCTGGTATTGTGTGCACATCTGGCCATGCCAAGACAGCATTCTCCGTAACAAAGTCCAGCACACTTAGACCCAGATCTAACACGGTAAGGTAACAGCCACCAGTGATGCACCTGGTTATGTCCATCACTCAGAGCCTCTCAAAACACACGTGTGTGCCTGGTCTGCTTGCAGTGTACCGGTTCCCATCAGCATGGAAATAATTAAGGACTATACCTGGTTGCCTAATGGTAGGGTATTTTGTAAAAAGTACCTAGCGAGTGATGATAAATCCCATTTTTTATGTCAGAGAGATGTTGCTGAGACATCCCAGCATGGCAAAGCTGACCACAGCGGGTGCTGAGATTTGGGTCAGGCAGTGCCACTATGTGTCTGCTTTTATTTTATTGTTTTAAGTTGCAAATGATCTGTGCTGATAGACTGCAAACTCTTTAGATTAAAGATCATGTCTCCGTTAGCGGGTATGGCTACACTGGAGTTCACTGCTGATCCAACACTTTTCTTGATATTCCTTACCGTGGTCCTACATCTGAACACTAGCAAGCTTCCAGACAGAGTGAAGCTAAACTACTGAATGGATGGCAAACTGTTTAATCTCAGCTGACGGTGAGCCAAAACCAAGGCCACCCTGACCTCGATCATTGAGTTCTAGTATGCCGATGATGCTGTAGCGTGTGCTCACTCGGAAGCAGGCCATCAGGCAAATGTCAATGTATTTACCAAAGGCGTGCAAGAAAATGGGACTGAAGCTTAACGTTCAGAAGACTAAGGTCCTCCATCAACAAGTTTTTAAAGGGCAATCCCCAGCTCTGGTCATTCAGATTTATGGTGCGATGCCGGAGAACGTTGAGTATTTCCTGTACCTCAGAAGCCATCTCTCGCAGAAAGCTGACATCGACAAACCCAAATGTGCAAGCCTGGGGAAATGCGTGTTTGAAGGTCACGACATCAGATTTGAAACCAAGCTCGTGGTTTATCAAGCAGTTATGGTGAGCCCTACTTTACTGTATAGAGAGGAGACATGGACAATGTACGGGAGACACCTCAAGTCACTGGAAAGTACCATCAGCACGGCCTGCAGAAAATCCACTGAATCCAATGGCACGACAGATACACTGACACTAGAAGCCTCCTGCAAGCAAACACCATGAGGACTGAGGCGCTGATCATCTAACACCGACTTTGCTGGGTAGGCCAGGTCAGGCAGATGGCCACCTCCAGAGTCCCGAAGCAAGTTTTATTCTCCGTGTCTGCCCCTGAGCTGACTTTGGCTGGGATGATGCAGCCCAATGCCCCAAAGATCGGCTCCAAAGTGGAGCTCCATCTCCTACGCTGCCTCCCTGACTCAATAGTGAACATCAGTTGGGTTGGGGGTGGGGGTCGCTGTATCTCATGGTGCTTTCTGTGATGGGCCATGAGTTAGAGTGGGAAGCTGTATGTCTGTCAGCACCCACCGTCCATCAGAAATACTTTCTGGACCACAGAAGAGTCTGTTCCTTAGTGCATCGGTTCAGTGGAAATGTTCCTGGTGTTTCTAAGCCACTTCCTCTGAAGTTTAGGGCCCTGTGGAGCCCTTTCCACAGCTGATGGTTTTGTAAATGCCTGGCTGATTTGCTTTTGTTTGCTTTTAAACCCATTTGCCATCATACCATTATTGGATTTTCCCTTGCTGCTGATGTCCGTAAAGCATCCTCAGCCCTAGAACAGACCCTGCTTCATTCATACCTGCGTGTTGGAAATAATACAGAGCTGCCTTGTCCTGGGGGTGGGGTGTTCCCCCTCATGATCCCAGGAACAGAAGAGAAAAGGGGTGTGTGTGTGTGTGTGTGTGGTGGAGGAGAGGGTGGGGAGAGCTATCTGGTCTTTTCAAAGTCTCAGATGATGAAGCATAACACACCTCTCTGCCACATTCAGCCAAATCTGGCAGCCAAGAGAGGAGGTGAAGGCAGAAGGTGAGGAAAATCAGTCTGGGGCCCAACCTCACTGTCCCATACCATCTAGCAAGTGTCGTCTCCATTAGCGCAGTGCCCCATGCCTGCTGGGGCAAAGGTTCAATACTCATGCAGAAATCACCCACACCACCAACTGGTGCATGAGCAGTTTCCCTTCCCTGCCAATGGCTTTGTGCGAGAGATCGGATGAGAACACAGCCCAAGGTGTCCATACCGATGAAAGCATAATCATCTCTCGCATGCCTATAGCAAATTTCCACTTGAACAATCCCAGAGCAGCTCACAGGAAGGCCATGAGGTAAACTCAAAAAGTCACGACTCGTTTGCCTTGTGCACCAGGAAAATTCAAAGCTTTGTTAATTTAAGAAATAAAAAAAATCATGCACCTATGGGGGCTGGCAAGATTCTTTATCAAAACTTTTATTAGCACACTGCAAAACCTCTGCATCTAAGAGGGCCTGCTGTGGTAGGACCAGGTGCCACCACCTTTGCACTGAATACAACTTTGCTCCCTGATGAAATGAGAAGGAGCAGTCACGCAATCAAGTGTGATCGTGGGAGGCAGAATCCGTCTCTTAGGGGTGATACTGGACCAGATCCTCAGCACGCAGAAGCAGATGCAACTCCACAATTGTGTTGGCACCACTGTCACAGTGACCCAGGTGTCTGGCTATGTTGTTACACCCCTGGCAACAGCTTACTTTATCCAATGCTACTGGTGATATCAAATCCATCAGTAATTTCAGGTGAGCTAAGCTGTTGCTTGTGAAACCATATGCATCTCTGATTTATTCAGTCTATGAAGTGTAACACTCCCCTGCCGTCTGCCTGACTTCAGACTAACATGGCTCGCTGTCTCCCTTGACTGTAAACTCAGGGGGGAAAGAACTGCCTTTTACTGTGGATACGCCACATCCCAGAATCATTGCCTCTATTGGTTACCATAAGACAAAGTATTATTGACAAATTATTATTATTGCTGGCCTGACAAGCATCGAGTAAGAGATGTGATGGCAATGAGGCAGAGGATGCCAATGGTTTGGCCAGCATGAATACCATTTAAATATCCTGTTAGGAAATTTGGGGGCTGGATCTGAGATCACCGGTGATATGTCAGAAATAATAGTGTCTTTCTGAGGTCTAGGTAATTTGCAAGTATATTTCTACATTCTGTCACGAGGACGGGATCTGCGTCCAAAAAGCACGCTCGCTCTTTCCAGTTTTAAACTCTTTACAAACATTTTCTCTTTCTTCCCGTTGCCAGTAGATATAAAACCTAATGTCCATATAAAACCTAATATCCTAAAGCCTGCCCGACCTGTTGTCTCGGGAGATCTGTGGCTCGGAGCCTGTATCTGAGATGTCACGGAGGGATTACCCAGATTCATCTGACCCTCTGACTGCTACCCCATGCTGCTCGTCCATCTGGGCACCCATGCTACCGCCAGAGGTGAACCGGAGCAGATCAAAAGTGACCGTACAGCTCTGGGTGCAAGGATGAAGGGCAAAGGGGCTCAGGTGGTGTTTCTCCTCTATTTTTCTGGCCAAGGGGAGGGACCCAGGAAGGAGCAGATGCATCCTGCAGATCAATGCATGGCTGTGCACGTGGTTTCACCAGCGGAGCATTAGCTTCTGCAACCATGCGGTGTTGTTCCAAGAAGGATTGCTAGGAAAAGGATTGCTATCCACCTGACAAAGAGAAGGAAGAGCATCTTTGCAGACAGGCTCACTAACCTGGTGAGGAAGACTTTAAACTAGGTCTGCTGGAGGATGGAGACCAAAGCCCTGAGATAAGTGGGGAAGTGGGTGATCTGGAAGCAGCATAAGCAGGAGGAGGCAACCAGGGAGGCCTTCTCCTGAGAAAGTAAAGCAATTAGCTAATTACTTCAGGGGCCCGAACAAAAATGCACGGACCCCGGAAAACAAGGAGGAGGAATTGGAAGTCCTTGTACAGTGCTGGAACTGTGACGTGATTGGAATAGCAGAGACTTGGTGGGTGCTCGCGCGACTGGAGCACTGTCATGGGTGGGTATAAACTGGTCAGGCCGGACAGGCAAGGGAGAAGAAGAGAAGGAGTTACACTTTATGTAAAAGAGCCATGCGATTGCTCAGAGCTCCTGTATGAAAATGGCAATAGACCTCTTGAAAGTCTCTGGGTTAGGGCCAGAGGGAAGAGCAACCAGGGGGACGTGGTGGTGGGTGTTTGCTACAGACCACCAGACCAGGAGGATGAGGCGGATGCGACTTGCTTCTCACAGGGAGCAGAGGTTTCCAGATCACAGGCCCTGGCTCTCATGGGGGACTTCAATCACCCAGACATCTTCTGGGAGGGCAAATATAGCAGTGTGCAGGCAATCCGGAAAGTTTTGAGGAGTGCTGGGGACAACTTCCTGATGCAAGTGCTGAAGAGGCCGATTAGGGGTCTTCTTGACCTGCTCCTCGCAAACAGGCAAGAATTGGTGGGGAATGCAGTAGTGGATGGCAACGTGGGCAGCAACAGCCATGAGATGATTGAGTTCAGGATCCTGAGGAAAGAAGGGAAGGAGAGCAGCAGAGTAAGCACCCTGGACTTCAGAAACCCAACAGATTTGCTCAGGGAACTCGTGGGCAGGATCCCGTCTGCGGGGGAAAGGAGTTCAGGAGAGCTAGTTGTATTTTAAAGAAACCTTACTGACGGCTCAGAAATGAACCACCCTGATGCGCGGGGAGACTAGCAAACATGGCAGAAGACCAGCTTGGGTTAGGAGGGATATCTTCAATGAGCTAAAACACAAAAAGGAGGCTTACAAGAAGTGGAAATTTGGACAAATGTCTAAGGAGGACGATAGGAGCATTGCATGGGCACGCAGGGATGAAGTCAGGAAGGTCCAAGTGCAATTGGAGATGCAGCTAGCAAGGGACATAAAGGGTGCCAAGAAGGGTTGTTACAAGTATGTCATCAACAAGAGGAAGATGAGGAAAAGCGTGGGTCCCTGACTGAATGGGGAGGCAGCCTTGTGGCAGAGGATGCAGAAAAGGCTGACGTGCTCAACGCCTTCTTGAACTCAGTCCTCACGGGCAAGGGCAGCTCCCAGATTACTGCTCCTGGCAGCACAGTCTGGGGAGGAGGTGAGCAGCCCTCAATGGTGAAAGAACAGGTTAGAAATTATTTAGAAAAACTGGACATATGCATGTCCATGGGGCTGGATGGGATGCACCCGAGGGTGCTGAGAGAGTTGGTTGATGTGACTGCAGAACAACTGGTCATTAGCTCTGAAAACTCATGGTAGCTGGGAGAGGTCCTGGATGACTGGAAAGGGACAAATATAGTATCCATATTTAAGAAAGGGAAGAAGGAGGATCCAGGGAACTACAGATTTGTCAGCCTCACCTCATTCCCGGGAAAAAATCACGGAGCAGATCCTCAAGGAATCCATTTCTAAGCATTTGGAGAAGAAAAAGGTGATTAGGAGCAGTCAGCAGGGATTCATCAAGGGCAAGTCATGCCTGACCAACCTGGCTGTCTTCTATGACGATGTAAGTGGCTCTGTGGATGTGGGGAAAGCAATGGTCATGCTATACCTTGGCTTTAGGAAGGGTTTTGATACCATCACCCACAACACTCTTGCCAGCGAGCTAAGGAAGTACTGGTTGGATGAATGGACCGTAAGTTGCATACAAAGCTGGCTGGATCAGCAGGTTCAGAGGGTGGTAGTGGCTCAATGTCTAGGTGGCAGCCAGCGTGCCCCAGGTGTCGATCCTCAGGCCAGTTTTGTTCATTATTTTCATCAGCGACCTGGAAGATGGCATAGAGCGCACCCTCAGCAAGTTTGCAGATGACACCAAACTGAGGGGAGTAGCAAATACACTGTAGGCAAGGACTAGGATTCAGAGAGCTCAACAAATTGAATAATTGAGCCAAAAGAAATCTCATGCGTTTTAATAAAGAGAAGTACAGTCCTGCACTTAGGACAGAGCAATCCCATGCACCGGTGCAGGCTGGGGCTGACGGGCTGGGCAGCAGCTCTGCAGAAAAGGACCTGGAGGTTACAGTGGACAATGAGCTGAATATGAGTCAAGAGCGTGACTTTGTTGCCAAGAAGGCTAATAGTACGCTGGGCTCATTAGTAGAAGTGTTGCATGCAGATTAAGGGAGGTGATTCTTCTCCTCTATTCAGCACTAGTGAGGCCACATCTGGAGTCCTGTGTCTAGTTTAGGGGCCCCTACTACAGCAAGGATGTTGATTTAATCTGAAGAGAAGACTGAGAGAGGATTTAATAGCAGCCTTTGGCTACCTAAAGGCGGGGGGGCTCCAAAGAGGATGAAGCCAGGCTGTTCTCAGTGGTGGCAGACGACAGAAGAGGGAGCAATGGGTTCAAGTTGCAGCAAGGGCAGTTGAGGTTGGATATTAGGAAAAATGTTCTCGCAAGGGGGATAGCAAAGCACTGGAACAGGTTACCCAGAGCAGTGGTGGACTCTCCATCCTTGGAGATTTTTAAGACGCGGCTAGACAAATCCTTGGCTGGGATGATCTAGTTGGGGCTCGTACTGCTTTGAGCTGGGGGCTGGTTTAACCCAGCGGTTCTCAACCTTTTTTCTACCAGGACCCACGTGTACACATCAATGGCCAGGCCTGACCCAGTGCCTTGCCCTCCCAACCTGCTGCCCCCGGCCTTCAGGCCCCAGCCTCCCACTGTGTGGGGCATGGAGGGCCCCAAGCAGCCTCTTTCAGGCTGGAGCTCTGCTGCCCTGCAAGGGAAACCCCCCAG
>JAGPOW010001296.1:134948310-134998196 GCA_030014935.1 Caiman crocodilus
CCTGATGTCTAGTCTGAATCTACCCTCTGCCAGCTTGTGACCATTATTTCTTGTCACTCCTGGTAGTGCTCGGGGGAACAGGGACTCCCCCAATGCCTGTTGGTCCCCCCTGACTAGTTTGTAACAGGCCACTAGATACCCCCTCGGCCTTCTCTTGTGGAGGCTGAACAGGTTCAGGTCCCGTAGCCTCTCCTCATAGGGCCTGCCCTGCTGCCCCCGATCATGTGGGTGTCCTTCCTCTGGCCCCTCTCCATGCTGCCCACATCCCTCGTGACGTGCGATGCCCAGACCTGGACGCCGTACTCCACCTGCGGCCTGACCAGTGTCGCATAGAGGGAGAGGATCACCTCCTTGGACCCGCTCGAGATGCATCTGTGGATACATGACAGGGTACGGTTGGACTTCCTGACCACGTCCCCACACTGTCCGCCCATGTTCATTTTGGCATCAATACTGACTCCAAGATCCTTTTCTGCCTCTGCACTGATGAGAAGGGAGTTCCCCAGCCTGTAGGTGTGCTGCTGGATCTTCCTCCCCCAGGTGCAGCACCTTGCACTTGTCAGTGTTGAAACCCATCCTGTTCTCATCCGCCCACCCCTGTAACCTGTCTAGGTCCGATTGCCGCCTATTCCTCCCTTCTAGTGTGCCCACTTCCCCCCACATCTTAGATCTGCGGGCCCTCGCTCCCTGAACTTGATCTTGGAGCAGGGGGCTTGGAGCTCCTTGCAGCCAGGGCAGGGGGACATAGTTGCCACCTGGGCTACAGTAGCAGAGCCCCCCGCAGCAGCAGCAGGCAGCTTGGGGCAGGGAGAAATCTCCCACTCCTGGTAGACAGCTGGCCAGGAGCAGATTTGCTTCAGGTCGGTTGTTTAAGTGAGTGGTACGGTGTTGTTACTAATCAAAAATAAATTTGCTATTTGTATTTGCAGGTAGAAAATTTACTCACAATTAGCGAGGTTTATGGCGTAGTAAGCATGCACACATATACACACATGGTTACTTCGCAGTAAGCTATATCACAACACTGTTAAGCATCTCATGTAGACGCACCCAGTATTGCCTCTCTGTACTGCTATTCTTTTTACTATCAGGGGAACATATCCCAAACCCACTGCTGTTGTATTCAATGGGGCACTCCACCAGTTTTGGTACGGCTAAGATCTGGCTGATCTTCAAATTTGCGTTGATGTGAGTGAAGCAAAAGAGGCCCCAATTCCAATGTCAGAATGCCTCCTTAGCTTCAACAAGATTAATCTTTACTTGAACTGATGTGAAGGCGATCAGATTGAAACCTTAGAGATTTCTTTTTGGAAAATTTGTCCCTGTAGCCCTAATCCAATACTGTGTCTTTATAAATGCACAGGCAATAACCATGGACATCAGTGGGAATTGTAGGACTCTCTCTGGCCTCGTCTATACGTTCGTTAATGCATTATAGTTATGGTGCATTAAGTTTAGCATTCATTTGACCAAATAGTATATCGGTGCACAGTAACTTGCACTACTGCGCAGTAGCACTGGTGCATGGGTTTTTAGTGATGCTTACTGCGCAGTAGCATATTAGCACAATTTTTGCCTGGCATGTTGCTGCGCACTGTTATTAGGCTATTGTGCAGTTAGCATCTCGTGAAGACATGCCCCGCAAGGGATCGAATTTGGTCCTTTGACTCAGTAATCTGCCTAGCAAGATCTTTGTGAGGCAGTGATTTTTGGGGGTGACACCTTTGATTTCCTGGAACGATCCAACCTACTACAACGATCAACCTACTAGCAGGATATATTTCATTTTTAACATACGCCCTCCCCCAGGCAAGGTTGTTCTCATGACTATACCGAGTGAATCTGGGATAATTCTCCTGACAGCGTTGGATTTGCTTTGGATTTACACGAGTCTAAGTCAGGGGCTGGCGATGTTTTTGGGAAGAGTGCCGAAAACACCTGCAAGCTCAGCATGTAAAATGTTGGTGTGCCAGGGGAGCTGCGAAGAGCCCGATCCTTGTTGTGGCAGCACAGCCTGGCTTCTTCCCTGCCATCCACCCCAAGGTGCACGGGCCAAGCAAAATGCCTTTGCGTGCCACACTCCGGCACCCATGCCAGGGGCTGCCTACCCCTGGTCTAAGTGAACACAGATTTGGTCTCTTGCTTTAAAATGCTTCATTTGAATATTTTACATAACAACTGGGGATGAACCTCCAGCCCACTGAAGTCAATGGCTGCATTCTTATTGATCGCGGTAGTAGCAGGATTTCACTCCCAAATTTTTAGACCTCAGTCCTGTTTTCTTGTTGGGCTTTTTTTTTTTTTTTTTTTTAGCAAGCTAATTTGGCGTGATTCTGCACTGGGTATTGTGTGCACCAGTAGTTGGTTGTCTTCTGATTTGCTTCAGTGTAAACCAGGAATAAATCTGTGAAAGTCAGTGGTGGGGGAGAAAGGCGCATGTGCAAAAACAGGCTGACCTGAAAGGTTCGGTGCCAAAAGAACAGCTGAGGCTTAGGCAGATCTGTATTGGCATGTGAATGGCAGAGGCAAGGTCAGACTGTAGCTGCCCATGACCAAATCAAATCCAGCCGTGAGCAGTGACATGGGAAACACCACTGTTTACCCCGAAGGGCTAAGCACACAGTCAGAGCTAGAATTTAGCTAGGTTTTCCCCTTCCCTCCCTTTCTGTAATCAAGCAGTAATGATTGCTGTTTATATTTAGCTTTTTACCACTGGTTCAATAGATGAGAACACCTACCACCTGGCTTCCTTTTTTAGCTAGCATTGCCCCCTCCTCCTCCTCACAGGAAGAGAGAGTGATTGTCACAGGAGTAAAAACTATAGTGATTGCTATGTGCCCCCCAGGCACATCCGTTTAGATTAACACCCGAAGGTAGCAGACTTATATCAAGATCTGCCCTCTCCCCACTTCCAGGTTCACCACAGTGCAACTTCTAAGGCCCCGGCTGCCCAGCTGACATAGGAGAAGCGATGGCTTTTCCATCAGTCTAGCAGATCTTATTGTCAGGATAGTCTTTCTTCAGATCAGCATCGGTTTTTGCTGTCCTTATTATCACCCCCGCTACCGCTCTTCCTCAGCCTTGGACCCGGTTCGGAAGATAGATAAATATTTGGATGAGATGATCTGGGCAGGGATGTTCCTGCTTGCAGCAGGGGATTGAATAGGCGAGCTCTTTGAAGCCTTGTTCCAGCCTTATTTTACATGACTCTGATTTTTTAAACCATTGAAATCAGTGGAAGCCTTTCCATGGACTTCGGCGGGCTGCGGCTCAGTCTGTCCTTTAGAAATTTGCAGGCAGCTGTCATCCCCTCGCCTGGCCTGCCACTTCACCGGGTGACACACATGTTAATCCATTTAGGCCCCAATTCGGAGACATGCTCAGGCATGGGGTTCAATTTATCTCTGTGAAAGAAAGCACTTAAGCCTTTGCTTGAGTCCAATTGAAGTCAGCGCACTTCTTCATGTGCCCTTATCATAAGATCTGGTCCTGCCGCTCTGTGCTTGTCTAGGTGTGACTTTTGCTACATAACTGTGACTTTCAGGGTTTCTGTTTTTTTCTCCCGAGCCGCTTATGAACTTTGTAGCTTGCGGAGCAAAAGTCTGCTAAGACGTGTTATGAATTTTGCTTGTAATCCTGGGATTTTTATGCTTTAGGATCAACTTGACATAACCAGTCACCACCCATTATGTCTAAATCCCATGCAAATTATAGACCCGGGAGTTGTTAACACGACCCTACAGCTAATTACCACTTCTGGCCTGCTTGTGATTACCTATGTAATTACTGTCATAGGGTATAATGAGTAAACAAAATGCAGTTTACTCGGCGTTTCATGCGGTGGGTCATTTCTTGTGCGCTGCGCCACTAAACCAAAGTAGCCTTGTGCTGTTTAGATGAATGCTTATTTTGCTGGGTTGAGCTGAGCTCTGCTGAATTCCTGCCCCTTGGGCAGGGGCCTGGACCCGATGATCTTGTGGGGTCCCTTTGTGCCCTAATGTCTATGAATAGTCGGTGAAGTTCATTTCTGTGAATCCAAAGCCAATACAGAGGAGAGTCCAAGGGGCAGGGTAGGAAGAGGAGCCGCTACAAGCGAGACATCCTGGATGCAGCTTCCCAACCCATTTGGCATGGGGGAAGTGGATGCTGGTCTGGCTAATTACTCTCTGGAGCTCAATAATTCGGGTCATAGGCCATAAATAATGACAGAAAAAGAGAGATGCGAATGGGCTCGGGAAAAGGAAAATATATTTTCTCCGCCAATTTGATGTAGGCTGGAGAACTGGTGAAGCAAAGGGAGATAAGGAAACCGTGTCAAGAGGATCACATGTGTGGCAGGGCATGAGGAAAGGAAGGAGGCCAGTGCTAAACTGAAGGCAAATGGTCTGCAGCCTGTGAATCTGGTGATAGCAAAAGCCTCTTTTTTTTTTTTTAAACAGGGCTGGGCTGTTTTTAATCAAAGCTTGAAATGAATGGGGAGCCAGTAATCATTCCTGGGGTAGGGGAGGGAGAGAGTGATGTCCTGGTGTTACTTTATACAGAATAAAGGACAGGCAGAGTCTGGAGAGCTCGAGGTCTTAGGGAAGCCATAAGGAAGCGCGTTGCAACGATGAAGACAAGACGGGATGTAGATGAAGAGGAGGCCGCAGCAACAATGGAGCCGTAGTGTAGCCACAAGTCTTTGGATGTGGTTCATAGACAAAGAAGGAGAACTCACAGTCATGGCTATAAACAGCACAGACCACTGGGAAACCTTAACTGAGGGTGGAGATGGTAGGCGTAGTATTTTTGGAAAGGAGGCGCCTCTTCTCATTAACAGGCTAAGGAAATATAGACCAGATGAAAGTGCTCGAAGGCACTAAGTATATTAAGGTACTCAGCTGGCTGGTTCATCATGCTTAATGAGAAGTCATCAATGGGACAACGTCCTTAATGATTAAAATGATGGGATTGAGATGATTAAAATGATGGGACTGAGTGCACGTTTAGCAACATGTGGATGACATCAAGCTGGATGGAGTTGCAGACGCTGGAGGGCAGGGCTAGAACCAGCATGATGTGGAAAAAGGGTCCCGAATTCCCCACATGAAATTCAGCAAGCACAAGTACAAGTCCTACACTTGGGACAAAATAATTGCACGCACAAAGGCAGAGTAGGGAACGATTGGCTAGGCTGGGGGTTACAGTAGGGTTAAGCTGCATACGAGCTAACAACATCCTCTTGTTGCACAAAAGGAGAGCAGTAGACTGGGGTGTGTTAGCAGGAGTGGGCCCCACATTTCAGGAAGGATGCGGAGAGATTGGAAAGAGTCTACTCAGAGCAATGAAAATGATTAGAGCCTTGGGAAGCACGGGGAAAGGCTGAAAGAGCTAGGGTTAGATAGTCTGAAGAAGAGAAGATTGCGGGGGGGGCTTTTGATAACAGTCTTCCAATACCTAAGGGGTGATTATACAGAGGATGGAGATCACCTTTTCTCTGTGGTCATAGGGAACATGACTAGGAACAATGGCCTCAAGATGGAGCAGAGGAAATTTAGGATGGAGATAAGGGGAGGGGAGGTGTTTCCTGGATAATAAGGGTGCTCAAGCACTAGAATAGGCTACCTAGAGAAGCTGTGGGATCTCCAACCTACTCCAACCTGTTGAGGACTAGGTTGGAGAAATAATTGGCTGGGATGGTTTAGTCGGGGGGTTGGATTACATGGCCTCAAAAGGTCCCTTCCCACACTACTTTCCTATGATGTTACCGGAGAGAAATGTTTCTGCCTTTAATATACTGAGCTGAAGAGAGTGGAGGGACGACTACAAGATACTTGGTTACGAAGAAAGCAGACAAGGGTGAGTTATCAAAGGAATGCAATGATATGCATAATGGCATATCAGCAGTGCAGGAGTCTGAAGTGAAGGAAAAGCTAATGCTGGGTGGATACAGATGCATTAGAGGATCCACAATGGGAAATCAGAGGTATCAGGTGACAAACCCATCTATTGTCCTGATGTGTGCTGGTGCGTCTGTCAGGCTGCCGCCTTCTGTTTCTTCCACTTGCCAATCAGGAAGCATCCCTACCAAAAAAGGGACAAAAAGCTAGATACTCCGATTATGACAGGGACATCCCGCTGACCAAGATTTCCTGAATGGGGGCCTAAATTAGTCTCCTTAGTCCTTGCAGTCTCTAAATAAGCATCTTTGATAGCTGTCGATGCAAGCTCCTAATTTTAGGCTCCTAGGCGCGCTAGCCTTGGACCCCGTTTTGAGGAACTCCTGGTTCCCCTCCAGCCCGTGTCCTGTAGCTGATTTCCAGACGGGATTAAGTTGGCAAAGATCTATATTGCTAGCCAGAATGAACGGGAGGTGTCAAAATGAAGGATGTTTGAAACATCGAGCCCTTTGTGTTTTTTACTTCTTGCTGTTTTAAAGCGAGGCAGTGAAAAACAGCACAGAAGCTGTCTCAGGCAGGAAGTTCTCTTCAGGAGAGGCGACACTGCATTACGCTGGCTATGCATTGGTTGAGACAAAACTCCACCTGTGTCATATTTTTCAAAAAATAAATACAACAGGAAGTCTGTTAACCAATGCCAGTCTTACAGAAATACAGGAACTGCTGGGCTAACGAACAAGACAACAAAGAGGAGAGAGACACCGCTGTCGTATCTCAAGTCAAGTTTTCTTTTGGGTCCTCTCATCTGCCCAAGGATTGCAGCAGCGGTGGAAAAAACCTTTCATGTGACACTGCGAGATCCAAGTTGGGCCAACGTGGTGAGAAGTTTAAAAAGAAACTCAAAGGCCGTGAGAAATAGTTCCAAAAGGTACGACAAAAATCAAATGCAGAGAGCTCATTTTTCTTAAATACGCCTCTGGGTTTTTGCTGTTTTATTTTTTGCCGCTCATGTTTTGAAGAATTGGGCTCAAGAAGGAAGTCGAACGAGTTACTGATCGGAACCAAAAATGGAACCGAGCAGTCAGTTTTAATGATCAGGGACTGACAAAGAGCAAACTAGCAAGAGAAACAGAGGAAAGTAAACCCCGTGTTTGTACTTCTTTCTGTCTGAGTAGGGTAGCAGTGTATTCATTTGGTTTTGCCTTGTCAGAGGGAGAGGGAGATGTTCATTGAGTAGCACGATCCCTTCTGACCCTAACATCTATGAATCTACGAGACATGGCAACTGTCTTGATGCCACGGGAGTTGTCTCCATCCAGCCTGTGGCTCTGGTCTGCGGCTCTTGGCCCTTGTAAGGGTGGTAGCTTGTTGCAATCCTGGTCAGCAGAAACAGGTTAGCTGCTTTATTGGGGAACAAGCACCCAGCATCCATTTTGACTGACAGCTCTATCCCATCCTCCTGGGTATCCGTGTTTCTGCAGTGATGCCACGATGCCATTATTTCACTTCAAAAGTCTGTATATCTCCTTATCCGTAGTGAGGACCTGAGTGGTCTGAAGGTCCAATCCTCTGCTGCTGTTCATCTGCAGAGTTTAAGTAATATAATACAGTGAAACCAATTTACATGACCGGAAGCTTTGGCCCAATATGGAAGTGCTACTGGTCAAACGGGAAGTGCAATAAAGAACGAACTCCCTGAGGCCAGTGGATCCAGATGACTGTGCTTACTAGTATATATAGCCTGCAAGCCAAGCTTCCTCCCTGCATTGCTGCGTCTCTCAACACAGAACGCAGAGAGTGTCAGTAGATGGCCAGCAAATGCTTGAAAAAGAAATCCCCTGATTTCTGCACGCTGCAGCTGGCTACTGGAAATTTGGTGCCAGCATTTCC
Source organism: Caiman crocodilus (assembly GCA_030014935.1). Lineage (NCBI taxonomy): Eukaryota > Metazoa > Chordata > Crocodylia > Alligatoridae > Caiman > Caiman crocodilus. The sequence continues at coordinate 134,956,080 of JAGPOW010001296.1, forward strand.
ACGAGTCAGAAGGAAGAAATGCGTTTTCTGGCTTTGGGCTCCAGATAGGCTAGTGGAGGTGCTTGCTGGGCAGTGGGTTAGGCAGGCATGCCCTAGGTTTGGAAATCAAATTTGCTTGTGAACTTCTTGGAGGTTCTTAACCTCCTGGAGTCTCGCACTGTGACAGTCCCATTAGTGACAGCGGGTTTCCTATCACTCCTTTCCCTCCTCTTCCACCCCCTCTCAGCCACTACCTGCACGTTCTGTGGCTGACTATGGAGAAATGGCAAATTAAATAGCTATTGAAAGTCCTCCGCTCGTCCTCCCTCTTGCTGCCCCAGGCAGCCTCTGTAAGAAACTGTGACATAGGGACTGAACCATCCAAAAGGCTTTCAAAATTTATTTCCCCCCCTCTTCATTCCTTCTAAAGAGGCATCTTTCCCTCTTTAGTAGGAATAACCACTGTTTATGCTCCAAATGAAAATCAGAAGAGGGATTATTTACCTACGTCCAACACTGGGTACATCTACACGTTCATTAATGTGCTGTAATTACGGCTTATTATGTTTAGTACCTGTACTGACAGGTACTAATTTAATACACCGTAATCGGCCCTACTGTGCATTAGCGCAGATGAATGCTTTTTTTAGTGACGTTAATACGCATTAGACTAAATCGACTGTGCATTAGGGCATTAGCATGGCTTTTGCTCATCGTGCTAATGCGCACTAGAATGAGTCTTCTGTGCATTAAGTGTCTCATGTAGACATGCCCACTAAGTCCTAACATTTACTGAACTGAAAAACAGAGAAAAAGAAAAATAAGGCCAATATCCTGCAAAAATCACGAGCGCTCAGCTTAGCTCCCTGGGTGTGATCCTGCCGAAGTCAACTTAAAAGACAAGAGGCGTGCAAAAACCTCTCTGGAAGATCCAGGCTTTTTTTTTTTTTAAATGCATGTGGCTTCTCGTTAGCAAGGAGGGAAGAGCTGAAGTTTTGCCCCTCGTTGCAGGCTCCTCTACTTGCTTGTGGGTATGTATCAGAAAGCTACAGGCAGAAGCATTCAGATTCGCGACTACAGTTCATTTTGCAGTTTGAAGCGTTGCCAGCAAAAGAGAAATAAATACACGCCGTGGAAATATCTCTATGTAAAATGTGAGTTTAAAGGCTAAGACAAGCAGCTGCTTCTCAAAAGCTCAGTGTTGCTCCCCCTCATGGGGCCCTGGTTCAACAGTGCACTCGAGCACAGGCTTACCTTTAAGTCCCTTTCTGCAGAAAACGTATCCTCGTAATTAAATGTCATTGGAGTCAGCTGCGTTTTGCTGACTAGGAGCTTTGCTTTGGTGGTTCTCCTCTGTTCAGGTTCAGTTGAGTAAGTACCATAAGGAGTTCCCAATCAAGGAAGGGTTTCCATACATTGCATAACTCTCGGGATGTTGAATCCACCTTTGTGTATGGAAACAAAGGCCAGGCTTAGTTTCAACCCCATTGAAGTTGTATTTGGAAGACATGGCAGAGCGCAAGTTATAAGCTGGCCTTTTACGGAATGGAGAACTTGACCCTCGGCTTTCACATGCCGTATGTATCATTTCTTCTTTCCATTGGGAAAGTAAGAAGCCATTCCCCAAATGCAGTGCAGCTGTCTCTAATGTTAAATGAAACCTCCCCCATTAAAGCGAACCACTGCTGCAGCAGGCTGGGGTTGCGCTGTAATTCTTTATGGTTAAGGGCTTCCAGCCAAGCAGCAGTCCTGTAATTGCAATGTAGTCAGTGTGACCTGCTAAGCAGACGGTTGGGCAGGAGCCGATAGATTTGCAGGGAAGATTAAGAAAGAGATGCTGGATGCCTGCTTTCTGTATGAATTATTCACGAGGGTGCAATTGTCAGCAAAAGACCTATGCACCATTTAAAGTCCCATTTCAGCCCTTTTTTGAGGGGCAGACTTGGCCACTGTCAGGTGTTACTGAGTGCAACAGCTGCAGCTGAGCTACATCTACTGAACCCAGTTTTCCCTCAAGTTTCTCCTCCAGAGGCACTCTAATGTGACCTATAAATCCTCACTATCTTATGCCGTGCACACGTGCAGGTGGGGAAAGGCAGAAGGGAGGAACGCAGAGAGAAAGCAGGACATGAATAAAGAAAGAAACACCCAAAGGATGTCCAGGAGCTCCCATCCCGCAGGTGGTTTTCTTCTGAATCCTGAACCCGCTCTTGCTCCTCCGCAGGAAGCTGAGCCCTGAAAGGAGCCAGCGAGAGACCCTGTGTCTAATCATTTCCAGTCCTCTTTTTCAGGTGACCCCCTGCTCAGCCACATCAGGTGATCCAAACCACCTCTCAGTATTTGTGCATCCTGCGAGCAGACGCATGATCTCGCCCCCTTTATGTCCCTGTACGCCGCCACAATCGTACCCATGCGTTTGGCATAGTCTTTCAGAGATCTTGTCACAAAGAGGGCACTTGATAGGGAGGGGGAATGGGCTGGGTGCTATGGCACGAGCTTAGCATTTGGGAGATACAAACTCAAGCGCTTGCTCTGCCTCACGTTTTCTGGTTGATCTTGGGCAAGTCTCTTAGCCCTGACCTTAAAGATACCGTTTCTGGTGTCTAAGTGTGATTCCACCCTGTTCAAGTCCCTGAAAGTCTGGTAACACGTCTACTTCTGTAGCACGCCATCGCCTGAACTTTAAGCCTGAAGAGTCACAAAAAGGTGGCAAGGAGGAGAAGGATCCATCCATCTTTTGCATTCGCTGATTTTCAGGGACTCGAATAGAGGAGAATAAAGTTGCACTTAGGCACCTAATAGGGGGAAGAGAATTTGGCTCCTGGGGCCACGTTCAGACAAGCGGTTGTCCGTCAGGTGTTCCCGTGCTCTTACCTTGCAGTGCTGGGTGGTTGATCCCAGGAGATCCCAGAAAAAAAGTGGGGTGGTGGATGTAGCAGGAGTGTGCACTGCCTACAACCAGAGCCATGCTCCAGCGACCGGCCAGACTCCCAGTTTCAGGAGCAATGCAGCTGCAGCTCCCCCAGACCCCCAGGTAGGGCTGCTGGGGCCAGCACAGTTGCTGGCCTCAGTTTTCCTTACCCTACCTGGGGTGTGCGGTGTGGGCGTTCCTCGGGGACAAGAAACAGTGGCACAAGATGTGCCGCTGCTTCTTGTTTTTGGGGAAACAAATGTCCACACTTGTGTGGACGCGACTTAGGTGTCTATGTAATTTAAAGTTCTGGGCCTTAGTCTCTTTGTAGCTTGGTTCCCCACCTGTAAAATGGGGATGACATTGCCCTACCACACAGAGGGGATGAAAAGTAGGAGATTCTCAAAAATTAGTCATGAGAGCCATGGAAGCGTGGAAGAGGAAGGAGTCGGCACAGTGCTTTCTGCAAACACGCCACGCGGGAGACGCCGTTAGCAGTAGAAGAGCTCTCTGAGTAACCGTGATGCCCATAGTAAATATTGGTTATATTGAGGCTTCTTATTTTAAGCTTTCTGGAGCAAGGATATTGCATGTTGTTTCTTGCTAAGCTCTTTGAATAAGTACATAAACTTATTATTTATTTCCATAAATACCTATGGGAATATTTATAAGACTTCTGCACCTCTTTCCCCCCCCACACAGGGGTTTTCATCCGTTCCTTTTACTCACTGGGAAGTGGCTGAACGAACCATGTAGATACAGTCCTTGGGGACCTGTTTACTTTCAAAACCATCCCAGGCTTGCTCGTCTTTTGTGACCATGATATCTTGCGTAGGTACAGGATACATGGCAGCTATGTGCAAAATTCAAGGCAATGTATTTAGGACTTAAACACAGTTACTGAACTCTAAACTTTATGTGATTTTGTGGCATACACCACTGAAATGTAGGTGTTGCTGTGATAGAGAGGACTATTCTCCCTTTTTTTTGCATTAAGCCTTTGCTTCTCCATAGGGTAATATTAAAATGAGATGTGACAGATACTGAACATGCCAACACGAGTTCTTATATCCCATACGTCTCTTATGAGTGACATTAATTCTGCTGCAAGCTCCTAAGGGCTTTGCCAAGCTACTGGCCGCTACTTGTGGTCAGCACCTAGAAATAGGTAGGAAGGGTAACATGGTTAATCAGCAAATGTATGTAGGGAAAGGAAGGATCATCATGTGTTTAAAGAAATGACCTGGAATTTAGGGGGCCTGAGTTTAATTCCCAGTTCTGCCACAGGCCGTCTGTACAATGATGGGCAAAGCTTTTAATTTCTCTGTAGTCTAGATCCCCAGAATTGGAGATTGCAATTCCCAGCCTGTCTGTCCAGCTTATTTGTAATATTTGCATTGCTAACTCTTCAGAGACAGAGACTGTCTCGTAGGATCATGGGGTATGTGCCTTGCTGCATCCTGGTTCTCAAGCAGGGTGTTTGCAGAGCCCTGGGGTGCAGCAAGGTCCTCACCTAGGGTGCCGCAGGGTGCCACACAGTATTAGCACAGACACCTACATATCATTGCCCTTTTATATTTTCATAGTTAAAAAAAAGGAAGAAAACTAAGAGCCGGCACTATCTGAGAGGGGCTTTGCGTCTGACGAGCGGTGTCTTGAGTCTCAATAGGTTGAGACCCATTGTATTAGAATGAGCTGTTAAATCAGCCAGCAATCGTGCGCACGCCTCTGATGCGCTGAGTGTACAGATTAGGGCCACGTGAAATTTCGTTTCCACGCTGTTTCGAGCTCGAGACAGCAAAACTGACATGGAACGGAGAGGGGCTTTGAAACAGCCTCGAAACAAAACAAGGCAAGTCGAAATGTTTCGAAACTCTCGCAACATTGAGTTTCGAAGCTCAAGCTGGGCTTGCCTGCAGGGAAACAGGAACTGAAGTAAGGAGGGAGAGGGGGAAGGCGGGCAAGGAGTGCTGTCGTTATGGACTGTGTAGCTGGCCAGTGACTGTCATCCTTCTCTGAAGCCTCTTCAATCCCGGTGCTCTGCGGGAGCGATGGAAAAACCGCAAAAAGGGCAGCATTGTATGAACTCCCCAGCTGTCTGCCTTGGGTCAGCTGAGTGAGGGCGCACCTTAACACACACGGTGTCACCCACCCCTGTCATGAGTGTTGCCTGTCAGCAGCCAGAGGTGCAGGCTCCCCCTGCACCTATCTCCTCAAGAGCTGGCAGGCTTCATGGCCTCAGCAGGGACCACCATCCCTGCAGCTGTCACCCTGCTGCGCCTTAACACACACAGTGTCACCCATGGCATGAGTTTTGTTTGTCTGCAGCTTGAGGTGCAGTTCTCCAAATCCCTGCACTTATCTCCTTGAAACCTGGCAGGCTTCATGGCCTGAGCAGGGGCTACCACCCCTGCAGTTTTCTGCCTGCTGCGCCTTAACACACACAGGGTCATCTATGTCACGAGTTTTGCCTGTCAGCAGCTTGAGGTGCAGTTCCCCCCAAACCCCTGCACCTTGCAACTTGAAACTCGGCAAGCTTTGTGGCCTCTGCAGGGGCTAGCATGCCTGCAGTTTTGACCCCGCAGGGGCTCAACACATACACGTGACATGAGTATTTTGCTTTCAAGACTTTGAGGTGCAGTTTGCCCGAAACCCCTGCAGCTCTCTCTTTGAAACTTGGCACGGAACGGTGCCATTTCGTACAGTCCTGGTACAGATAGTCTTCTGGGGAAACCTCATGCATTTCTAGCCATCTAATTGGGGGTGGGGGTCTGGACAAGGAGTTTCAATTTTTTTGGTTTTTGTGAAGAAATGCAATTGAAGGCTCATGCAGGCAGTCCAAATAGGTGGCGTGGGTACTCAATGAAATCTTTGGATACAGTCCAATTCCTTCATCTGTAATGAGCCCGACAGCCACCTAAAATAGCCTCATTTGTCGATGACTGATTGTCAGGACCTTTCAAATTCTATAGGCCCTAATGGTGATAGATCGGTTTGTAAGAAGTTCCTTACGTATTCCTCATCCAGAAGTTCAGTCCTTCATCATTAATGCATTGATGAATCTCTTAAATAGATTTTTTATAAGTTATAATGATATATCATCTTGAAGTCAGTTAATGTGCAACGAACCAGATGTGTATCCCACTGAGGAAAAAGGTTTCCAACTTGCCAGTGTACATGCTCTTACGATATGAGGTCACATCTGTGAGGTAGGATTATTGTTACTGAGCGATCATATTAGACTTTATTTCCTAGGTCTGATAGGTCATGAGAGAAGGGAATCATATATCTGTTAATAGCTTGGGATCTTGTAACTAGTCCAAAATAGTCTTTTTTTGAAACACTGGCTTTCATTTCTAACCCAATGGATCATGTTCCTTGCTGTAATAACTGCATTAACGAAACGGCATTAGACAAACGATGAATACAAACCATTATTTTTAGCTGTTATCATGTTTTCCTAAATAGTTGAGACAATAATGTAACACACGGGCTATTTCTCTGCCAAAGAAATACAGAGCTGTATTTGGTTTGCTGTAATAAACGTCATCCTCCAAGTGATGAATAATATTTATTAGTAAAACAGTGATTTTGTAAGCCAGAGTTACCCACACAGTGGTCTCTGGATCACTAATGGGGATATATTTGAGGCTCCTATGAGCTTCTCACATTGCAGAGAGCGAACGTTACTATCACGGGCATTTCACTCTTACTGCCAGAAATCTTTAGGTTAGTTTTTTCCTTTTATTTGTCGATACGAAGGGCACGCCTCAATAGTTGAAGAAAAAGAAGCAAAAGCAATACCTTGATTTCTTGCAGTGAAACCACATAAGCTATTTGGATTGAGTTATTCTGCCTCAGCCCATTTGGGCTAATGTCATGCTGCTTCTCTTCACCCCACCTTCCTCAGCAGCACAGACCTCTCTACTGATAAGTGTCTTTGGAGGGATTTTTTGTTTGCTGCTACTCACCTGGACTTTCATGGGTGTCTGTGCGCACCTATCCAAGCTGGGATATATAATACACGTCATTTCCTAGAGGAAGTTCCTCACTGGTTCCCATAAAGGATGTATTTGTCTAATGTGGAAGCATCACCGATACACTGAATGCGCTGATACATCCAGAGGTGTCTCACCCAAACCCTGCACAGAAGAAGATGGGTTATGCTAACACCCACTGTCCTTCTGCGCACAGCATAACCGCTAATGTTGACTCTCCCTACTTTTTCCTGTAACATCTAAAAAGTGGCAATGCATTGAAAGTCCTGTCTCCCCGTTGGGGACGGCAGTGCACACGGAGATCTTTGGGAAGTCTTTTGAGCAATCTTAGGAGCTTTTCTATTGTAACTTGGTGCTATCCGTGCACTGCTGAGGGGGATTATATGCAGTGGTTCAGGGATCTTTCTGTCTTTGTCCAACATCCCTACCAAAGTACCAAAAACTTTCTGCTAGCATCTGAATACCTGCGTGATTCCCTGATTACCAGATCCCATCGCTGTATACCTCAAGTCACTTCAGCCAGAACTAGAAGGAGACTGTCCCATAAAGCCAAGTCCGTAGCTCATCCCAATGTTGGTGACACTTCTTTGGAAAACCCCTTGAACAATTATTTAAAGATGTGTCAGAAACTAAATCCACCCTGTGATGATGCAGGAGCAAAACAGATGATCCAGTTTGCAAAGATGCTGAACCGTGAGTCCCTGGGAAGGCTTTTGCATCCAATTTGGTTTCAAGTCCAGATGTTTGTTTTAATGTTTTCCAGGCAGAAAGAACATCCTGCCGCATTTAAAGAAGAAAGGACAGTGTTGCTCACTTACCGAAAATCCTTCTGGCTACTGCGGTCGCCTTGAATTTCCTTGTTGCAAGGGCTGATGGAATCTCATCTCTCCAAGTTACTAAGTATGACCATAGCCTTTCCAGCAAGTGGTTGCTACATGTCTTTGCTCCAGCACCCCAGGTTACCGTGTCCCATTCACACACCTCTCTCCCATCCCCTTGAACAGAGAGCCAGAGTTTTAAAACCAGCCCGGCCAAAGGAGCAGTGACGACCATTCTTGCAGATGAGAGAAATTGTTCCATGTTTTCTGCAAGTGTGATGCAAAGGAAAACCCATCTCATTCAAGGCTGATCTTGTCCTTCAGTATAATTCTATTTACAGGTAAGAAAAAAGGTCTCTCTCTACCCAACTGTAGACTTGGGTCATCTTGCAGTCACCAGCGACCGGGTGGTGATTATCAGTAGGTTGCCAAGGCTTTATCATGTCAGAAGAAAGGTTTTGCAGCCTTCCCAAAGTGAATTAGAGGCTCAGTTCATCTCATCTCTTCTGGAGGGTAATTGCACAACTGATTCCCCCCCACTGTAAATGCTCTGTCTCATAGACTTGGTTCTGGGCTTTGTGATCATGTGTGATCCAGAAGAGTGCAGTGTTTTAGCACAGGGATCCCTGACCTCTGACAGATGGTGCACCACCAATTTAAAACGATGCAACCTTAAGTGCCACCAGCGAGTTTTTCAGTTCTTTGTTAGGTACCACCAGAAAATTTTGTCATATCAGGTAATTATAATAAATTTGTTAACTTGTGCCACTGCCAAGGTTTCTGCGTACCACTGGTGGTGTGCGTACCGCGGATTGGGAACCGTTGTTTTAGGCAGCTGATCACTGGAGCTGGGGTTTTATGATGCTGGGACCTCAAGGATTAATGGCTTCGATGACAAGGAAACAAGTTTACAACTAGTGGCTGCAGTGTAATGAAAGTCATCGGAGGGCCCAAATGAGAGTGTGCGCTATGCCCAAATATTATGCTGGTAGGCACCCAATAACTCTGTCAATAAATACCTGTTCTGTTGACACGAAGGATTATTTCCCTACATCTTTTCACTGCAAATTGCAGAGTACCTGCAACAGGAGGGCAAAAATGTTACTCGCGGCTTTCATATTATTTCTTGACGGCCCATTGTCTAAGCACTTTTTTTTAATTTCCAGGTACTCTGTGAAAATTCCCCACCCACACCCTAATAAGCTCATTCAGACGAGCTGAATTTTTCTCCTTAAAGTAATTACGGGTCAGCTAACCAGCCATCTGAATGCCTGGGATCATTGCCATGCTGTGTATAAATAGTGCTTAATTATTTCACAGTGTCATGTTCAGCTTGCAGGCTGGCAACAGAGCAGTATTCCCGAAACCCAGCGCAGTCTCACAGAGGGCTGTTTCCTGAGCATTTGACTTCACATCAGCTGCGGAAGAGGTTATCCCAGGAAAGTTATTCCTTGGCGCAGGGCTCTCGTAGTACCGATAGCAGGGTCCGCGTGGGCTGGTGCCTATTAGGTTTATTTCCAGCAAACACATCGTGGTGGGTTAAAACTAGGCAATGAAACCGATAAGTGAAGCTTCATAACTTTACTTGCTTGCAGGCTTTTGGTAGCCCATCATCTTGCTGGACAGAAGAGGAAATCCCAGAGCCTTTCTGTGGATGGATGACTAGCTTCCAATTTACCCCTGGCTGGTGGTGATAAGGGACGGCTTGAAACAGCGACCGTTTTTGGACTCTCTCAAACACCCTTGTTTTTTCCTTGATACAGGATCTGATATGTCACCCTTTCTCCGGATTGGTTTATCAAACTATGACAGTGGCCCCTACCTGCCGTCGCAAGGGGAGGTGATTAACCCCTACTGTGCCGTGATGGTCAAAGAAGCAGTGGAGTCAGGTAAGCACCTACGTGTGAGGACAGGTGAAGTTCGGTCTCTCTTTTAATTAGTCTGTGTCTAGTTGTATTGTCAAACCTATATGGAGTGTGGGTGGAGAAGCGTGTACAATGTCGTGGCCTATTATACATAGAAGGAGTTGTATAAATCACACCGTTCTGCAGACGACTGCACTTACCAGCGGGTTCGAGGCGGGATCTGCAAAACCAGGGAGTTTTCAAGGTGCAGCTCCAGACAAGCCCTCACCTGTAATACGGGCCCTTGTATGCCTGGCTGCAGAAAACCGAACAGAGCCGTATCCCTGGTCCATTGTGTTCAGCCGATGTGCAGCTGCCAACAGGCCCCCTGACCCCCAGAGTTTGGCGTTTCTGGTGTTTGGTGATGGTCCTTAAAATGTTTCTTCCATTTTCAGAGATTTTACCCAGTCCAGGAATTTCCCTGTTCTAAGTATCGCAGGAAAGCTTTTGAATGAGGCAGGATATTACAAACCAGAGCTAGCTTTTCTTTGCAACTACTGCGATGTGTTTTCTGGGGTGATTCGGTACCTCAGCATGATGGTAATACCAGATTAGCCTATTCCTAGCTCTAAAGGTGTGGGTCATTTTATTATCTTTAACAACAAATATAGCCCCATGTCATGCAAACAACGCATACATTTATGCATGAGAATAAAGATACCTTTCCTTGGGATTACTTACATGTGCAAAGTCATTTCCCTCCATAAGTATGTTTAGGGTTGGGTCCATACAATTATCGTAGACTGCTTGTATTCGTTGCAGTGTATGGCTATGATTTATCTTAAACCTCAGATAATAAGTTTAATCTCATCCGTGCACTGGTCTCAGAAATCCACATCTCTCAAGGAATCAAGTTCTCACAAGGCGGGAGTGGAAAGTAACAGTTTGAAAAAGACGATTTTATACTTTTAACGACCTCAGTCTTTGGCTGCCAATTTAAAATAAAACGATAAATATACGGAGTGAACGTTTTAACTGATATTGGAAAGCTGTAGTGAAATCCACCCATGCAGAGAAAAAACATGATCACGTGACATTTTTAGGATCTCAAATTTACAGTGTTTACTGAAAACGGTGCTTTCCATTTCGGTTTAACTTCAAGCCAGGCATCCTGCTTTCAGTGAAGTCTTTGAGTGAGGGCTTGTCCATTCAGAAGTGAATAAAATCGGTCTGGGCAGGATCGGTCTGTGTGCACCTTGCATAGGGATGAGAACGTGGTTGGGGTTAATTTGTTAACTAAGGAACGTACCTTGTCTTCCCTTTAGAGTCTTCTCTAATGGGGCGAAGAAAAAGCCAGTAGGTAAAATATTTTTTAAAACATTCTGAACATTTATTCCTTTGGGTGAGGAAGCCCTTCAAAATCTCCTAAGCCTTATTCAACTAAAATGAGTCCCTTCCCAAAAATGTCAAGAATAGATACAAAGGGCACAGCCAGACGAGTGTGCACATGTGCTTCCCTGGGGCCAACTAGCAGCAGAACATACTCGTAGATCCATACACTGGAAGGGGTCAGAAGGGACCTCGGGAGATCACCGGGTCCAGCCCCCTGCACCAAGCAGGAAAGAGAACTGGGGGTCAGGGGACCCCAGCAAGGTGACCGTCCAGTCTCCTCTTGAAGATCTGCAGGGTAGGTGATTGCACCACCTCTGGAGGGAGCTTACGTCCCAATTTGGACACCCTGACGGTGAAGTTTTGCCTAATGTCGAGCCTGAATCGGTCTTCCAGGGGTTGTGGCCATTACTCCTGGTTTTCCCCTCGGATGCCCTGGTGAACAGTTGCTCACCGAGCCCTTGCTGTACTCCTCTAGTGTAGCGGTAAGCTGCTGCCAGGTCCCCTCTCAGCCTTTTTTCCTCCAGACTGAAGAGTCCCAGCTCCTTCAGCCTTTCCTCGCATGGCTTGCCTTTTAGGACAGGTGGCTCTTCTTTGGAGTCTCTCAAGCTCGTCCGCATCCTTGTTAAAGAGTGCGGTGCCCAGAGCTGGACGCAGTACTCCAGCTGCGGTCTCACCGGTGCTGAGCAGAGCGGAAGAATCGCTTCCTTGCTTTTGCGGGAGAGGCATCGACTGATGCATGCCAGAGTATCATTTGCCCTGCTGGCTACAACAGGGCAGCGCCGGCTCATGTTCATACTGTGCTCTTTAATTACCCCCAGGTCCCTTTGTGCCACTACTGTTTGTCCCTGGGGAACACCCCAGCACCCACAGCGGGGTACAAATTGCCCCCGGTGGCGTAGGGGAGGCTGGGGCCAGCACCTCTGACTTACCTGGGGGGCCTCCCAGGGCTACAGCGGTGGCAATCCATGCTCTGGCTGCTAGCCAGGCTCTAGTTGCGGGTGGTGCACGCTGTTGCCGTGTATGCCACCCTGCTTTAGTTTGGCATGCTTTTTTTCGGTATCAGGATTTCCCGGGATCTAATTTTGACTCAGTGTGGAAGTCACGTGCATGGGGTGCATTTTGAGGCACTGCAGAGCGCACATGCGTGCTCCCATGGACATGCCCCAATAGGGCAAAGTGCACTGGGGGAGACAGTGCAAGCTGTTACTTTAGAATACAGTAATTAGCTCCCACTAACTTCCAGTGCAATTTAGACATAACAACTCCCTTGGACGCATTCGAAGATGTTAGGCTATGCATTCTTTTTACTCCTCTGTTTCAAATGTTTTAGGGCATTAGATTAGGATTGGCCAGTGTTTCTGAGCTTTGCAGAGGATACGGGTCACTCAGAGATACGAGACTGGGAAGGCAGGAGGCGCTTGCTATACTTTGAGCTAGTAGCACGGGGGGGAAGGGATGAAGCAAGGAATTACAGAGGGCAATTAAAGAGCACAAGGAAGAGAAGTAACATCCATGGCAGAGTGAAAGAGGCTGGGAAAGGCAAGGCCTAAATATACAGGAGTGAAGTGTGCCGTACTTTCACCAATATGCTTTTGGGGGTGGGAAAACTTGCCCTTTTCCCGCCGTCTGGTACGTTGGCGAGTCTTGGATCCCTTCTGATACATTTTAGTCTCAGTTCTCCCCTGAAGCATTCGTGGAACCTCAGTACCTCTGAAAACCAGAAAGGTTGTGTTTCTCTGCCCAACAGGTAGCATCCAAGCGTGAAAATCGTGGCCTAAGTCACGTGTCCGAGGAGGCAGGATTAACCGGTTGGTAATAGAAGCTGGTAATAGAAACCAGGAATCCTGGCTCCCAGCCTGCTGCTCTGCTCATGAGACAGCAATCTCTCTCAAGGGGCAAAAGGAAATGATTGCTGTAGAACGGAGTGATCTATAAACTCTTCCTGCATTTTGATGTGTTCTTTTTAAACTAGAAGTATCTAGCCATGTTTGCTTTGTGAGCTCACTCCAGGAATATGTCAGGGTAGAAGGAGAGACAACTCCACATTGGGTTTGATCCAAATTCTCTTGAAATTCCCATTGATCAGATGCTCACTTCTGGAGCCATCGTGATACAATATTTTGTTCTGTTTTTTGCAACGTACGGCCAAGTCATGTCTATCGAGCCCTGTTTTTCTGCCTTGTATATTTTGGCGAGGTTCTTTTCTTTTTTAAAGGCATTTTAACAAAAGCACCGCAGTAGTTTACCGAAGGCGGTGTGTGTGCAGCCATGCTGGAAATGGGTGGCAATGCTGTGGTGGGGTGCTACCCAAAGGAAATTTTTCAGTTGGCATAGGGCCTGTTTGAAGTTTAAAAAATAATTCTGCCCTTTAAAAGCTGTTTCTGAATGAATGGGCCGCTGGACCAGTGCCCTTTTAGCACCTGTCCTGGTGACATTTGTTGCATGAGAGAGACTGTGCTGTGTTAGCGCTCAGTATGTGTCCAAGAGATCCAGGGGCACTGTCGGCCACGGAGAAAACTCCTCTGTGCAGAAATGCCAGGCACTGTCTTATCTTTCAGGGGTCGATTAACTCCTGGACTTCAGTGGAGTTGCACCAGGAATGAATTTGGCCTACATGCATTGGCCAATGCATTCCCATTCCCATATTTCGTTTAATCCATATGTTTCCCAGAGCACTGGGTAATTTTTCAGGTGATGCTAACTCTTGGATAAACTGATTTCTTTATGACTGCAGAAAGCGGGGCCCGTGCTGAAAGGAAGTCATGGTTCTTTTTTCCTTAGCTGGTTTTTCACAGAAATGCTTGGAAGCTTATATTATGAAATGCTTGGAAGTTTATTTTGTGTGTAGTACAGCATTTTGTTGAAATCTGTTGACTGTCTATTTATGAGCTCGTGTCTTGGTGCCAGCCTCAGTTGTCTGTCTTAGAGGGCCATATCCATCCCCGGAGGAGTTCCAGGGAAGGTGGCAGATTTGCATCGGGATGAATTAGGTTTGCAAATAACCAGATGAGTTCTTTGCAATGAGTTATTTGCCAGCCTAGTTCATCCCTGATGCACTTTAATCCCTGACTTGCGCATTAGGGCTGTGTGAGGCTTCGGACCGTACTTCGGATCCAGAGAAGCTTCGGATGCTTTGGCATCTGAAGCAGCACATCTGGATCGAACCGCTGGCTTCACGCAGCTTTCCGAAGCAGTTCAGAGCTGCCGAAGCCCTTCGGAAAAGCTTCAGATCTGCTTTGGAGATCTGGCCATAGGGTATAATGGGGAAACAATGAAATAGCTATAACTTTGTTACTTTGTCTGATTTCGATGACATTTTCAGGGGTTGTAGCCTCTGCTGCGAGCATGAAGGCTGCCAATATTCAAGACAATTGGCACAGGGGTTTTGGGGGGAACTGCACCCCAAATTCTTGAAAGCGAAACTCATGTCACATGTATGTGTTACACCACAGGGGGGTGAAAACTGCAGGGGTGGTAGCCCCTGGTGAGGCCACAAAGCCTGCCAAGTTTCAAGAAGATGGGTGCAGGGGTTTGGGGGGAACTGTACCTCAAGCTGCCGACAGGCAAAACTCGTGGCATGGGTGACACTGCGGGTTAAGGTGCCGCAAGGTGAAAGCTGCAAAGATGGTGGCCCCTGTGGAGGCCACGACGCCTGCCAGCTGTCGAGGAGATCGGTTCTGTCGCGGAGATCGGCATGAGTTTTGCTTCTCCACAGTTTGAGGTACAGCTGCCCCCAGACCTGCACTTATCTCCTTGAAACGTGGCAGGCTTCGTGGCCTGAGCAGGGGCTACCACCCCTGCACCTTAACACACACATTGTCACCTATGTCACAAGTTTTGCCTGTCAGCAGCTGGAAGTTCAGTTCCCCCAAATCCCTGTATCGATCTTGAAACTTGGGCAGGCTTCATGCTCTCAGCAGGGGCTACCACCCCTGCAAGCGTCTTCCAAATCAGACAAAAAACAACAAAGTTATAGATATTTCATTGATTCCCCATTATACCCTATGCCCGGATCTCCAAGACGGCTCTGAAGCTTCGGAGCCGCTTCGGCTGGATCAAAGCGGGAACCTGGTCCGCCGCTCCGGATGACATCCCTGGCATCCAAAGTGGCTGGATCCGAAGCTGGATCAAATAGCTGCCTGCTTCCTCAGGCCTATTGCACATTAATCCCAAAAATTGACATAAATGCCGCGTTGAACTGCAAGCAAAGTGTACCCTCCCTCACTCATGTAAATATTTGGGGTCTTATAGAGCAGAGATGGGCTTGACCTGTGAAAGACCGGCTACGCAACGTAAACTCAGCAGTATGAGTAATGGGTTTGCAGTCGGGTCCTGGTCTAGGAGAGTCTACGTATACCACTAAATGTCAGTCTCAGCTGCACAATCTCATCTCGCGCCAGTGAATGCGTGGCTGGCGAGTCCCACGGAAGATGAGGCAATGATGCATTGTTAATTCTGTGATGCGGGCTCTTTTGGTGGAAGCCGAGAGTTTGGTCTCTGCCTTTGATTCTGTAATGCAAGCCTGCTCCTTGTGCAGAGCTACTCCCAGAAACCTAGCATTAAGTTGACACAACAAGGGGGGGGATTTCCTGCCTATCGTTTGGTCAAGGACCGGCCCTTGCTATATAGATACACCAGGTACAATGAGCATACTCTCCTTGGCGAGCGAAGGGTTTACAGTCTGGCCTTGACTGCTGTATAAAACACTGACACCGGAAAAAAGAAAAGGAGCTGGGATCGGATCTCTGATCCTTCCTTTAAGATCATATTTTTCTTTCCCCAGCCCCTGTCTCCACTTCCTTTTTGAAGACAGGGGATGGGGTCACTGCTCTGGAGATCTGCAAGCAGGACAGACCCAGGGCGCTGAGAGGCAGCCACCTAACTGAGAACGGCACCAGGTACAGTAAGAGATACGTCTTCCCTGCTTCTTCCTCTAATGGTCCAGCCGCTGGAAGCGAGGGGAGGGGACCGACTCCTCCGGGTGAGGGCGGGAGTCTAACTTACTGCTGGGCGAGGGAGGTGGAAAGGAGCAGGGACGGGAGCTTGCTGCTGTCACTGGATAAGCCAGGCCAGGAATAGCGCTCGGGGGATCAAAAGTCACCTCCGCGCTCCCCAGTCCCTGCACTCTCCTTTCTAATTCTCTCTCTCCCAGCAGCAGCGGGGGGCAGTCCCGAGTGCCTTGTCCCCCACCCCTCCGCCAGCAGTGCGTCTCTGTCTCTTTGCTTTGCCTCTCCACGGACGGACCCTTAGAGGAAAGGCAGGAGGGAGGGATTGTATGTCACGGATGCAACATAGATCAGTCTCTTTTCAAATGCTGCCTCTCCTAAGCCTGGTCTGCCCATAGCGATCAAAGTGGTTTCACTTAAATGGGATTGCAAAGTGACTTCGTTAAACCGAGGCAAGTTTGTGTATGGACACGCTTCGTTTAAAGAGTGCTTCCTTTTTTTTAGTCATCAGATAAGGCAAAATCAAACTGAGCTGCTCTTAAGCCCAAATAAGTAGCTCCGCAGAAATTCATCCCGGTTTAACCTAATTGATCGTAGTTAAATCAGGTGAAATTTGCATGGAGACCTAAGTATTTAAAGGTGCCCTATAGATGGAGGCAGATAGAAGCTGTGATCGCTGTTCCTTTTGTGTGTGTGTGTTATCTAGAAAGGCCTGAAATCATTGCAATGCTATTTTAAATTATTTTTCAACTGTCTAAAGGAAAATGCTGTGGAAATGCAAATTTTAATTTCTGTTCCTGCGGTAGAAGTGACCAGCTCGCGATCTTAGAGATGATCCTACAAATTCTTTGTCTTAGGAGGCAAGCGGGATGCAGCCTTTGAAGTAAAGCTGTATTGTCTTTAATTTTGTGCAGGTGTTTTTTGGAGGGAGGGATGGGTTACTGTTGTAAATAGCCAGAGAGCTTGCTCTTCTGCTTTGTATCTCTAATTTGGATCACTTCTTTGGGGTAAAGATGTTTCATGGGAAACAGGCATTGGATTTGAGGCAATGATTTCAGGAAGTGGATTTTTTTCTTCCGTGCTGTTTGTGCATCTGCTTCTGTTCATGGACTGGTTTGGTTCATATAAATAGCCCAATTTAATTTAAATGATGTCCTGCTGCTGCACCAATGATTTCTCCTCCGATGGGAAACCAATATGAAGGGTGTAAAAACCTGCTACCACTTTGCAGACAGATAGCTCTATTATTATGGTCCCACCGTGCGCTTAAACAGACTCTGTATCGTTTATTATTATTTTCTAATTCCATTAGTCTTCCCCTACTGTGAGTAGAAGATTTCCAAAGGGAGATTGGGAAACAGAGTTCACCTTGAGCAACAAATTCAAAGTGCTTACCTGTTATATAAAGCAACTATGCAATACAAAGAAAAATCCACCTGTCATGTCCCAGTAGTGACAAATAGACATTTCTTTACCAGTAGTAGGCCTTAAAGGTATCTCTTGTCAATTAAGATGTCCCCCATGTCATACTGAAGAAAGGTGAATTTGTACAGATAAAGATGCAGGGAGGTGCTGCTATGATGATCAGGCAAGGGAGAATCAGAAGCAACTTTACTAGTTGTAGGAGGAAGAAGGTTTCAAAAGGGCCCAGCAGGAATAATAGGGCAAAAAACCCCCGCCTGACTTCTTTTGAGATGAAGCTTGATTGGTTTATGAGTAGTAAGCTATGATATAATTATCTGCAATAGTAGTGGACTGGACTTGATGACCCAGGAGCCCCTTCCCAGTCCTGTATTTCTTTGTTACTGTATTGTGCTGCCCTTCTTCAGAGCTTCAAACCTTGACGTTAGAGGAAAGAGTTATCATTATCCTCCCCAAAGCCTATCTTCTCTAATGCCACTCTTATTTCCTCCGTAGACATGGTCTAGCTGTTGGGTTGTTTGCATGGGTTCATGCACTTGCTTGAATCTCTTTGGTGTTCTCAAGGAAGACAAGGAATTTGAGAAGCAGGATTTCGTGGAACCAAAAGCATTTGGTCCTAAACCACATACAAGGCTTGATTCCTTATCAACTCGAAAGCTGCTCTGTGTCTTTATGATTGTATAAGGGGACCTTAAAGTAGTCATACATCCCATTTACATCTTCTCTGAGGCCCCTTTATACCATCAACACGGAATACAGCAGCCTTAGCGTAAAACAAAACGGGACTTACCGTGTTTCATCATCTCAGGTAAGAATCTCATTAAGTCGAACTATCCCTTTGTTAACAGAGAATGGCCAAGTGTACGTCCAAAAGAAGCCCACCATGTACCCACCTTGGAACAGCACTTTCGATGCCCACATCAACAACGGGAGAGTCATGCACATTGTTGTGAAGGACAAAAGTGCAGAAATGGTTTCAGAAACCACGGTAGAACTCAAGTTGCTGGCAGACAGGTGCAAGAAGAGCAACGGGAAGACCGAAATATGGGTACGTGCTTTGACTACTTGCCTCCACTTGCAGTTGGCTGCAGATAGCTGCTCCGGAATAGGAGAATGCGCTGTGTTGAAAGGCCACGCTATGAATGTAACCAATAGGCCAACAAAAACTGGCTGCGAGCCCAGGGACACATTTTGAGTCTACTTGGGCATTGCCTTGTGGAAGGATGTCCGTGAGCATCAAAAAAAACCAAACAGCACAACACATTTCTATTGGGTGCCATTGCTGTATTAAAACACGCGCCCTCCATTAGCAAATATGCCGGCTCATGCGAGTCATGCAGGCATATTAACCTTTTCTTTTCTCTTTTTTTTTTTTAGAAAAATCCTTGGGGACGCACAGTAATCTCAGTGATTAAATGTAAATTATTCCATGTGCCCTGGGGGAAATGCTTTCAAATGTAATCGTTTTAATATCAAGGGGATGCGGCACTATTGTATTATTTCCATGTTCTTCAAATCAGCGGAGACATAGCAGTCTAAATCTGCAGTAACGCAGTCCCAGATCAGGGCTCAGATATTAATTACACATCACGATAATCCTAGCAAGCAGGTGGTTGGTAACGCTATGTAGCACACGGCATTTTTGTGACAGCAACGTTTTTAACAAGTGCCGAGCAGCACGCAATTAGGAGAGCTGTTAATTGACTGGGATCGCGTGCCGGTTTTCCTTTCAGATTTCAGGCTCTGCTCTAGGTGTAAAAGTGTAATATTTTGAAGAGCATCTGTTTTGGGGCTGGATTTATAGGTAGTTAAAGTTCGAAGGAGGGAGATGGCTAAGAAAGTGGGATGCAGGAAAAATGAGTAAGTTAAGCCCCTAACTCTCCCTGAAGTCTTGGAGGTTGGGAATCTGGGTTCCGGGATTTAAAAGGCACCTCAAAGAAGCGGATAGGGTTAAAAAATGCCCAGTTTTCAGGAGAAGGTATCTGAATGGCGAGTTCTTGCCTCGAGCTTGCTGTACGGTGAGCTTCTTTGGAAAGCCTCACCCTTATTTCGTTGCTGAACTTTATTTTCTATCGTGCCCTTTCTAAGCTTTGGGGAGAAGCCACACAATCTCCTAACTGAAGCTAATCATGTAGAGTTTCTCCAAAACCACCCTTCTCTCTTGGGTGGTTATTTCATGTAATAGCAAGCGAACCAGAGATAAAAGGAGATTGGACAAACACCCGGCTGGGCTCATCTGACCCCAGCGCTCTTTCCTGCCCAGGGCAGGGGGTCGGACTCGATGACCTACTGAGGTCCCTTCCGACCCTCATATCTATGACGTCCACCTGGATGTAATTGTTCCCCCCTGAGATTGTTGCTGGACTTTTGCTTTGCATTAGCTCAAACCATCTGAAATCATTACGACTGGGTAGTTTTATTGTGTAATAATGGCTCTGTTTTGTGTGTTTTTTTTATCTCAATCAGCTAGAACTAAAACCTCAAGGGAGAATGCTAATGAATGCAAGATACTTCTTGGAAATAAGTGGCAAGTGACTTTATTATTTTAATTGATCGGGGTGATTTTCAGTTACCTGGGGCAGATGTGCTGTCTTCAAAGAAGTGCCTACTATTGAAAACAATGCACATTTTGTTACTGATCGTTCATGGAGAGACTTGTGACGTGTTTATTGCCAGGAGTTAAATGCAGTTTCACTG
Source organism: Caiman crocodilus (assembly GCA_030014935.1). Taxonomy (NCBI): domain Eukaryota; kingdom Metazoa; phylum Chordata; order Crocodylia; family Alligatoridae; genus Caiman; species Caiman crocodilus. Next base: position 134,976,087 of record JAGPOW010001296.1, read on the forward strand.
TGAAAACAATGCATACAGTACCACGACGTTCCACGTTTGCTGCCCCTCATTGGTTTGCAAATCAAATCTGCTTGGTTTGCCAGGGGAAAAAAAAAGCGGATCCTTTACCTGCTGGCCATATAAATGCATTCCCTTAAGGCCAGTTGGACAAGAAAGAAGGACCTAATTCCAGCTTCAGGTCCTCCTGCAGTCGCTGGAAAGGATCCTGCTTATTTCACATGTTTGGGCTGCACCTGTACAGACCTCCCAACTGTAAACTGCATTCATGTGGCTTTGTGGACAATGCAGTCCTTACACCTGCACTCCTCGTTGTTAAGAACGTAAAGGTCTTTATTTGCAAAAACCACATCGTGACTATTCATGGTGACGCGCTCCACAGCTGGATCAGGCCATACCTCACGTCAGCATTGTAGTTTGCACCTTAGACGAAGGAGTATCTGAAGCAGCATCACACACATTTCCAAAAGCGCCATACTTTAAAAATGTGGCTGCCATTTATACAGCTCTGTCCTGCACTTAATAGTCATCAGTTTGTTTCTTGTGAGGGCTTTGTTAAGATCAAAGTGGTACGCACATGGACAGCAGTGCCCCACCAAGGCATGGCTCACAGGGGATTTAGCTATTGAGATGATCTTTGAGTCTTCACGGCCCCCTGTCCGCAGTCCCAAATTTTACATGGAAATCTAGAGTGAGCCCCCTTTTTGCTACACTTGAACCTCATCCTGGGACATCAGCTCGGTTCTGCTTTAGAAGGAGGTATTCTGGTTACTAAACCAAACTAACCATTTCCTTCAAGGCCCAGGTTTTCTTTGGAAAACACCTTTCCAGATACCAGCCAGAATCAACACTGTGAGAGCCAGCACCACGATAAGGCCTTCTCTGCATTAACACGTAGAGCTGGTGTTGCTTTAAAAGAGGTGGGATGTGGAAATCAGGAATCAAACCATTTTGGCTGATCCGGCACTGAAAACATCCCACAGAATTGCTTCGGTTTTGCCGGAGTTGCAGCAAAACTCAGGCAGCGTCTGAATTGGGTCCTGCCTAGCAGACAACACCTGCTTGGGAAGCAAGCCTCCATCAGGGGCTGCTGTGGTTTCCCCTTGGCCTCCTCAGTAGCCTCCCTCGCTGGGAACACTTGATTCCAGGGTAAGGGGCTTACCCCCACTCCCATACCTTTCCCAGTCTGTATCTGAGTGCAACTCAGATCCACCGTGTGCGTCTACACGTGCAATTGCTTCAAAGCAATAAACTCCAATGCATATCACGCTGGAGTTTATTGCTCCCAAGTGCAGCATTTGAACGTGCACCCGACTGCAGCATGTTGAGCTGAGTAGGTGCAGTCCCAGCTGGCAGGAGGGGGATCAACCTGCCAGCCCAGGGCTCAGCACGTTGCAGAGGGGCTGGCTGGGGCACGAGGGTGCTCCGACGCAGGGCTAGTTGGCAGGCAGCCCCCACACTGAAGCACCCTTGTGCCCCAGCCAGCCCCATCAGCATCTACACATGCATTACTGCGCATGAAAAAGCTCTGCAGCAGGCTGGTACTTGTATTTACAAGTATTAACCTGCTACGGAGTTCATTAGTTGACTGCAGCCTAATAGGGTCACACGTGTAGACACCGAGACATTTACTGAGGAGCTAATTTGGCAGCTCTGCAGTACACGTCTTGTGTAGATGTGCCCCCTGTCTCGGAGTCCAACGCGCCAGGCAGGGTGGATAAAAATCAACAGTTTTATTAAAATCAAATCAAATCCGATTTTTTTATCAGGGTGAATAAAAGCAACACTTTTTAAAAATCAAATCCATCTGATCTTTTTTGTATCAGGGTGAATAAAAAGCAACAATTTTAAAAAAATCAGATAAAATCAGGTTTTTTTTTAAAGGGTGAATAAAAAGCAACATTTTTTTAAAATCAAATCCGATTTTGTTGATTGAATTGTATTTTTTTGTGTTTAAAAAACCTGTATAAAGATAGATTTCATTTAAGATATGTTAAAGCTCAAAGATATCATGGAATAGGATTATGACTTCTAATTATATACTGTTTGAGACAGTATACTCATGTAACCTTTTTAGAAAAGTGTTATAAATAGGTCACAGCAAGCCATGGATTATATTAAGGGCCCAATTTTATGAGGTTTCCATAGGCTCCTCTGTAGATTAATAAAGATTAAACGAACCTGCTCTACCCAGTGGGACTCATTGCTCAGACTAGAAGATCCCATTAAGTATCTCTGTGAACTGAGCTTGTCTTTCTTTTCCAGTCCATGAATAAACTGAAAGAGGATGGTGAAGACTGAGTTTGCTGCACAATTCAGTATTTTAAGTTTCTCACGTTGACCTGGCTGAAATAATCAATTTATTTTTTTGTTAAAAACACATTTCACATTTTTAACGAAAACAGTTCAAAATGCAAAAATACACAGATGCTTGTTGTGTTAAAATAATGCATGTTTGTTGAAGAAAACTATCCCAAAACACATAATTTTGTTGTTTTAGTGAAACAAAACAATTTAAGTATCTCCAGCTTTTGGTGATGGTTGTTGTTGCCCTCCTAACACAGCATGGCAAAAGTATCCATGATTAATCTAGTGAATTGGAGATAATTCACCTCCCAGTGGCTCACAAGGATCTGCTTCAATTAGCTTTGGTTAATAAAATAACCGAGTCTTAATTCCGTTTTCCGACGTAGCGTGCAAACTTAATCTGAAAAAGTATCAAAATAAATCACTGCTAAAATATCACAACAAATCACTGTTTTAAAATGTATAGTGTATACCTTCCAAAAATGAAACCTACTATATCTAATCTCTTGAGTTGTGAATAAAATGTATTCAGGTTATATCAAACAGCAAGAATGCATTTTTTTGTAGAAAACAGGGATTCAAGCGAGGCTTCCTGCCCAGTGGTGTAAATCATGATTAATAAGATCCACCCTGACGCCGGGGCTGCCCGCTCTCTGCTTCTGGGGCTCCATGTCTTTGGCTGTGCTTTTTGTAAATGCGGAGGTGCGGTTCTTAATCAAAGCAGCACCCCAAATTTCGGACTAGCCAATCCTCTGTGAAACGTCATTGCCTTTCTCTGCACAGCTCCTTTTATTATTTCCGTCCCTTTTCTTCTCCTTAGATCGTGGCCCCTGTTATAAATTCACATCATCAGTGCTGAAAGCTTCTCTACCAGCGGGTTCAGAGAAGCCAACTGGCATTTCATCAGGTTAATTGCTTAATAGAAGCACTTTCCCTTTCTGCTTTGATGTGGTGCAATGAGAGCCCTCGTGGAACAGGCAAAGCCACTCTGCCTGCTGCCTGTCTAACTAGAGGATACCAATGTAACACTTAAAAGTCCTACAATAAGTATTTTTAGGCCACTTCAGACCCATATAATTTGCTTCCTTCAACCCAGTTCTAGGAAGTTGGAGCAGAGGATTCCTGGACTCAATTCACAACTATCCCACCCAAGGGCAGTGTCTGACTTCTTTACTTCTTTGCAAAGCACTTTTTGATCCCTCCGTAGAAAAACCGTAGAAACCCAGACTGCACCTCTATATTTATATTTATATCTTAATATTTCTGTACGTGATCACTGCGTGTTCGAATGAAAGCGTATGTCTCTGCTTCTCCCCAGATGCCAAAGAGCTAGCTGACTGCGAGACAGAAGGGTTTTTCTCTCTGCACCAGCGGAGGGGGGCTATCAAGCAAGCCAAAATTCACAACGTCAAGTGTCACGAGTTCACTGCCACCTTCTTCCCGCAGCCTACGTTCTGCTCCGTCTGCCATGAGTTTGTCTGGTACATGCAACAATTCAGTGCTCTAATTCCAAAAAGCCTTTGTCCGTGCGGTTCAGCAGCTGCCCTCCGGTGTACAAAGCACTCGGTTGTTGCTAATATATGAAAGTAGGTTCAAGGAAAGTATTTGCCAGTCAGACCTCGGTGCAAATCCGGATGTCTGTGCGCAAGCAAATTTACCCAAGCACTCCTGTTAGACAGAAGCCGGTGCCTCCACTGACATCCGCTTCTGCCAATAATAATACTCATCGCACTGCCAGAATCAGTACAGAAATATTGTTGTGGTTCTGAGCTTGTTCACAATTGAAAAGCCTGGCCCTGTGTATTTGATCCAGTGGGACCTTTCAATGGGAGTTTGCCTAATCAGGCATGCAAACAGGCCAGTGTAAGCCAATCGCAGTCTTTCCATTGGTGTGAGTTGGGATCTGATGAGGGTCATGGGACTGGACATGGAAAAAACCCCATAGGGCATGGACCGCTGGGGCTATTTGAATGAGTAAGGCAGTGATCCTCAACGAGGGTGCCCTAACACTGTGGGATGCCACCAGATCCTTTCAAGGGTCCCACAAGGTATGAGGAGATAAGCAGATGTGAGGCAATAAGGACAGGCTCAAGCTGCTCCTTGCTGGGCTGCTTCCTCACTCCCACTGCCTGGCCCCTCCGCAAGGAGGCAAGCACTATAATAAAGAAATACATTTTCTTTAATGTGCCAGGGAATTCACAAAACTTTGGGGGATGCCTGGAACCTAACAAAAGGTTAGGGAGCACGGGAGTAAAGACGTGTGTGCAGAGGTGTAACGGGGCAGTTTGCACCTTGAGCGGTGATGGTGCCTTGCTATTTTTCACTCCCTTTTAGCTGTACTGTGTGAGCACGAGCTTGCAGGAACAACCCAATTACTTGTTACATGTAGGAGTTGCTGTTTCATTGTTGGGGACACGACGGCACACAGTTGTGCTTCTAACTGCATTTGCAGAGAAGTGCACTTACTTTTTACTTATTCATTGGTGACTCAATACACATGCATTTCTAAGAAACCTATTAATTGCTGCAAAATTAAAAGGCGTCGGGGGTGCTGGGCAGGCTGTAAGGGCTACACACAATAGTTAGCTACTAGGTAAATTAAATTAAAACAACTTAGCTACACCTTCCCAGAGTTAATGAAGATCCAAGTTGTTTCACCCCATTTTCAGTTCATAAGTGCTGCTGACCTCAGCTGTGTAGGCAGGCTCTGAAAATTCAAAACTCACTCACTTTGTTTCTCTTTCAGGGGTCTTAACAAGCAAGGCTATCAATGCAGGCGTAAGCAGCTTTATTATCTTACTAGCATTATTCATTCAACCAGGTTTTTAAATGGTGTTTTTACTGAGACGATGACTTGTTTGCTCTTTCAGAGTGCAACGCTGCCATCCATAAGAAGTGCATTGATAAAGTCATAGCAAAGTGCACAGGGTCAGCAATCAATAGCAGAGAAACGATGGTACGTAGCACTTTTTCAAAAGAACGGGGGCCTCTTTCTGATCCCTGCGATATGGGTGTAAATCAGAAGTAGCGCCACAAAAGCCCCTAGCATCACTGATGTCAAATGCATGCTAGCAAGGTCAGATTTGTGTCTCTGCTCTCACATTCCTAATCAATCACGGGCTCCTATTTGCAATGTGCTCTAATTTGGTAGCTCAATCTGCAGTCTTTATGCCAAGATTAAATCTCTTTTTAATATGTGTGCTCGAGCTCAAATGGAGCTGGCTCGTACAAGGTGCTCAGGAAACCACCGTGCATCGTCTCTCCCCCCGTAATTCTCCCTCAGAACAATCCTTTTATGCACTGTGCATTGTCTGCAGGGAAACTTAATATGAATTCACTTTTAATATGGGGCAGTTCAACTGCATTAAACCCTCACATGGATACACACCGTGTTTGGAAGTGAAGTGAAATAGAAGTAAGGCTGAAAGAGAGTGTCACAGGGGTTCAATGGAATCTAACTGCCTCCTGTTTGAGATTGCTACCTTTACTTAATTCAGATTAGCTTTCCTGTTGGTGCCTCAACAAACCCAGAGAGTGTACACACAGGGATTTATTGTGGAGTAGCCCGTGATCTGGAAATTCACCCGTTCCTTTGCAACAGGCCAACTTCCCCATGGAGATAAGCCCTGCTGCAGCAGTTGTTGGGCAAGGCTCACTGGCCTGCGAAGTCAGATTAGATTTCTTTTTAATGGCCCTGCTTAGTTTCACTGTCTGTTGATTTTCCATTGCAAGAGTGCATATCTTGTCCCAGATTTGCAGTGTTGGAGGAGATCTATATTTTGACAAATCCCTGTTTATTTCCTATTGATTTTGCGCTTCTGTAACTCCATGGCAGCACTGTGTTGCCTGGGCCCCGTGGTGCAGAAGGAGATCTTCTGTCATCAGTATTACACCAGGTCCTCCAAGCAGCAGAAACTCTGCTGACAGAAGCCTTCTGCTTGCACAGCTGTGTCCACATCTGGGGTTTTACCTGCACTGGCTGCACACCTCTGGCTGACACAGTGATGCCAGCAGGACTTGATCCAGCAAACAAAGCTGAAATCCCCCCAGTTGCCTTTGCAAACTTTAACTTTACAGAGAAGGTCCTCCTGTTTGTCAGCCTCAAGAGCAAAGTTGCAGTGATAGCACTGGTGCCACTTTCTTTCCTACCCCGGTTTCCATGTGCAACCTATTCTTCATCGCTAAGGCTTGTTTTCCCAGTCACGATAAGAAAGCTATCAAAGAATGATCACCGTGCGCGCAAGGGCTGCACCCACGGGTAGCAGCATCAATCCTAAAGCAAAGAGGATGACATGAACAATGAGCAGTAGGGTTTAATGCAGCCCTGGCACAGAGGGGAAGGGATTTTCAGAGCAGTCTCTCTCTTGCAGTTCCACAAGGAGCGGTTCAAGATAGATATGCCTCACCGGTTTAAAGTCTACAACTACAAGAGCCCCACGTTTTGCGAGCACTGCGGCACGCTGCTCTGGGGCCTGGCACGGCAGGGCTTGAAGTGCGACGGTGAGTCCCGTTACTGATGAATGTTTAGAGAGCGCCGAGTGTAGGTGCATCGGGTCTTTGCAGGGCCCCTCCTGAAGAGCTGCTGTCTAGATGCTGACTACAGGGGAGTTGGGTGATGGGGGTCGCTCTAAAGGCAGAACTGGAGAATACCCCCCTCCTACTGCAGGAGAAGTTTGGGGTCACACAAGGATGCGTAGCCCATGGAGTTGATCCGCGGGTGTGGCAGGGCTGCACCTTTTCCCCTGATGCATCTCCGCAGATCCCAGGGTCATTGCTGAATTCCTCCTTTGCAGCCTTTGCTGATTATGCGCAGACCCAGGGCACAATTTTGCCTTTATGCTGCCACAACCAAGGGGGAGTCGCTCCCCATGAGGAGGAAGCAATTTTTTAGCTACATAACTATGTCAGTTCTCTGAAAGCTGATGGCTGCTAAATGGGACTCTGCTTATACGTGGGCATCGGAAGACTTTGGTGTTTGTTGCTAATCCAAGGTATGCCATCAACAACTGCGCCAACCAGGGCCGGCAGGCCTTGAGCTGTTTGGGGTTGGGCAGGGCAAACAGGACTGTCAGTCATGCCAGTAGAAGTGCATGTCATGCCCTGCCTCATGCCAGACAAAGGCAATTTGTGATGCAAGCCCACCCTTCCCCCTGCCATTCCCCTCATCCTTTATTAACTGCTTCTTTTCAGCGTGTGGCATGAACGTCCATCACAAGTGCCAGACAAAAGTGGCCAACCTTTGTGGAGTTAACCAGAAACTAATGGCTGAAGCCCTGGCAATGATAGAGAGCACCCAACAGGTACGCTGCACGCAGAGCTGAAACCAGAGGGTCTGATGGGTAGACCACCCGTGGGAGCTTAGCTCTGCTCCTGATGTGCTGTGTGATCTTGGGCAGATCACTTCACTTCTGTGTTTCATCTATTTTCTGGTTACGCTTGGGGATCTAGTGTGGTATTGACCCTCTCATATTGTGTGTATGGGCAGTGCTGAAAATAATGGTCCCATGATCTTGATCTTGGGCTCTACTGCAGTATAAATAATAGTGCACTTACATGAAAGATCAAACTCTTGAGCCACGTTTAGGGAGACATTGCCACCTTGTTCATCATGGTGTGTAGATCCCTCGGTCAGCCTGAGCCTAAGTGATGATCAACCTCTTTCTCTTCAACAATCATGCCTATAGGATTAAGACCTCAGAAGACACCTGAGCTGATATACAAAAAAACTAGAATTCGTGGTTCCAAAATGATACCTTTTATTAGACCAACTGGAAAATGGCAAGAAAACTGAAGTGTATTTCCTCCCTATGGGGACTTTTTACCATCTTGTACCATCTACACTTTTCCCAGAGCCTGACGAAGGGACCGTGATCCCGAAAGCTTGCAGAAAAGGACAGTTTTCTTGCCATTTTTCAGTTGGTCTAATTTTGGAACCACAAGTTCTAGTTTTGTGTATGTCTTTCTGTCTCAGACCAACACGGCTACCAAGTACACCCCTGAGACGTGAGCTGATAGACGTTTTCATCCCACACCTCACTTGCTGTTGCTCTTGACCTAGGCTCGCTGCCTGCGGGACTCCGAACACATCTGGAGAGAAGGACCTATTGAAATCGGCCTTCCAGTTCCCATGAAAGAAGTAACAGCGCTTCAGTCTGTGCCAGCATCGTCCGCAGGGAAGAAAGGTACCTTTCCAACGAAGTGCATGGATGGGGCCACTTTAGTTGCATAATTAGCCCAAGGGGGTGATAATGGGATCAAACCAACCACAGTGTTGCAGGGTATGGATTCCCACTGTTACTCACAACAGGTTGCTGCTTCCTCACTTTGCATGGTAGTGTGCTGGTAGATGCAACCGCAAGGAAATGATGCATTTAGATCCAAGCCAGATCTGCAGCATGTAGCTAGGCAAGCCAGGGAGGCAAAAACAGCTGGGATCAGGGACTGCTGTGAGAAGCCACTGGTATCAATGCAGGGATGTCAGCAAAGCTACTCTTTGTCCTATATTCTGGGGAGATTTATTATACTGGGATAGAGAGCACCTCCGTGTCCAGCAATCCCAGTGAATGATCCCAACTCTGTAGTTTTCACAAAATATTTCACTCCAGGTCATGTGTTCATTCATCGATACAAGACAACATCTTTCATTTCCGGAGTCCCATGCCTTTGTCAAAACCTGTCCCTCTCATACAGTCTGATATGCACGCCCCAAGACATTCCCAGCTACTTCACCCAGAGATAATCCAGCTGCTTAGCCCCAACCTATTGCTCTTTATAGGCACGGCCTCTCATCACTCCTGTTCTTTCCACCAGCGACTCGAGTCACAAACTATCCTCTGCTTCCCATTGACCAAGAACCCCAACACACCTCTCCCCAGTTGCCAAAAATGCCCCTATCCCCCCAGTTACACTCTGCCAACCCTGCTTATGGTGATCGGCCGGAGAAACGCTGCCCAGCGTTTACTTTGAGCTCCCTGCCCACTCCCATCAATCCGTTTCCTGATGTTATTGTTCTCCCTATGCCGTGGTTTACAGCTAATGAAATTGCAAGGTCTTCATTGGGAGTGGCTTTACAACAATGTGCTTTTTTTTAATGACGGCCACAAGCCTGTCATTAAATCCTTAACTCATTATGCTGATTACAGAAGGTTACCCTCAACACCAGGCTGTAAGTGCTTTCATTCTCTTACCTAAGTACACACATTACTGCTGGCAGTCTCCACTCTGATATCCACCTGGGTACTAGCTCGAAGAATTAGCTTAATACTTCTGCTTCCCTAGGAGCTAGCCCTTGCTTTTTTCCTGTCCTCTCTTTAATTTTATTTGTATGCAGCTTTATGACAGTCCCTGCAGGTAATGATTGTTGACACTGTGAGCTTGGTTGCTGTGGGCACTTTAATAGTCTGTCCTAATCTTGCATAGAGCAGCATTGGTACTCATACACATGAAATAACCATTGCAGGAGAGGAAGGGAAGAAGATGTTCAAAAGCATAGAAGCCAATAAGGTGCCTAATCTCCATAGAAAATAAATGGAAAATCTCCACTTGACTTGCCTGGAGGCTGATCTAAGCATCAAAGCGTGGTACTAAAAAGGAAAGGTTCAGCTCCCCTATTTCAGAACGACCTTCCCTAAGAGCACAGGAGCCCATATTACTTTCACCCTGAACAAAGATGATTTAAAATTCAATTATGGTTAACAAAAAGAAGCCAGAGCACAGTGTCTGCCCGACTGTTACTGCAAAAAGGCTTCATAGCTACCATATGTCCTGCGAGCACCCAATTCAAGTATCACTGTAACTGGGTAGAGATGAGGGAGTCCTAACTTGGGTGTATCTTTGGGCTATTAATGTGCTCCTTGCGGTTGAAGAGCTGGATCTGGAGAGAGCTTCTCTTCAGGGGCTTTGCTCCAGGGGCGTCTCATCGTCACTTGTATTAAGCCCCCACATGTTTCGAAATGGTTGCAGGGTTGCTTCTGTATTTCATCTATTGCCTGGTTTAGCTTGAGGACCTTGCAGGGTACTGACCCTCTCATATTGTGTGTATGGACAGAGCTTAAAATAATGGGACCGTGATCTTGATCCTCGTTGAATGAGCTTCAGATAAAGCGTCCCATGGTCATTTTGAAAGGCTTAATACATTTTGGAGGCTTAACACACCTTATGGTGAGCTGTTTTAATTAGAGGGGCCGTCTAGGAGCCAGTCTAATTAAAATGTACCCCCACCAATTCCTGAGCTCATGTATAAGCAGCTTGTGTTTCAAAAGGCAATGGCAGGAGGGTGAGGCAATAGGAAGGAGAAGGGACCAGCAGACCTGAGACCAAGCTGGAAGGTGTTGAGTGGCCTTCAGAGAGGATGTGACTCCCTCCCTAGATCGCCTATGTGAAAAACCCTTGCACATCTGTTTCCTAAGGAGTCTAGAGCACAACAGGAGTTAGGATCAAATATTGCATTGACTTTCATTTGGACTGTGCTTCTGACTTGCCCGGGCGCATGGGACAATCCCACTTCTGGTCCCGCGTGCCTCTCCGAGTGCTGCAGCACAAAGCATAGATCAGTGATTCTCAGCCAGGGTGCCACGACATCTTGGGGATCCTCAAGATCCTTTCAAGGGTGCCATGAGACTCCACTTAATATTAGCACTGTTAGGTGTGCAAGCTAATGGCTCACAAGATCACCCCAGAGATTTCAGATAGGAATCCATAGTGTCAAGAGCATTCAGACCTATTGCAATCTAAGTTCTTTGTAATAGAAGAATTGCTCTATTGTTTTTCTGAACTCAAGAAACAAGTCAAAAACTAAGAGTTGCCATTTTCAGAGGGGTCTACCAAGGGAGGGTCCCTTGAGTCTAAAGACTAAGAACCACAGGCATAGATCAAACTGATGATGAGACAGGTTGTCGAACATGGGAGAGTATCAATTGGTTAATGGTCACCAATCAGTTGACCTCCAGCTAGTAAAAATGTAGTGGGCAGCCCAGTAACCCCAACCTCACCTGCAAGCTATAAAATGCATTATCAAGAAACAAGAGCAAAAATGAACCAAACTCCAATACGGGCCAGGTCCAGCAGGAAGCCAAGAAAAGAAGAGCACAACTTTTCTTTCCCAACACTTGCTTTGCTCTAATCATCCTTGCTTTTGTCACTTCAGAGCTACACTGCCGTGTGCCAATGCCCGTGCCAGTGCAAAATGCTGCAGGGCACTCGGAAAAGCTGAGTTTCACAAGCGAAGCACATTACGGGGCTGCTTTGAACTTTGTGCAATGGATCCCATCCTGGTCAGCACCGGGGTTTCCTAGCTTGAGTTAGGAACCAGGCAGGCAAGCAGTCTTTGTGAATTGGCTGTGGAGGGGATACCTAATAGACCCTAACAAGTAGATTACAGCGGTCCTGGTTTCTAATGAGTGAAATTCAAAAGGTGGATGCTAATCTATAAAGCCTTAGATGATCTGGGGCCTGGTGACCTGAGGGACCATCTTGTCCCCTAGTAGTCACTTATTTCATCCCTCAAACATGCCTGGATCAGTCCACTATGTTGAATTGCGTATCTGAGTTTGTGGGATAGGTTCAGTAAGGGCTGGATTCCCAGAAAGGTGTTTTATAAACCTAAGGAAATATAATATTAAGGCCCCTCCTGAGAATTTCACTCCAGGTGACAGCAAAGACATCCAACCTGATCTTAACTGCTGGGACCAGGGCACGAAGTGGGGACAATGTCATATCTGTGTCACGCCGTTGCTTCGGCTGCGGATTTGAGCAGGCTCAAGGGTAACGTGTCACAGCATGGTAGGACAGCTTGCAGTGAGGAATGGGGAGCAGAAGCTGCACGGAGTCTGAGGGCACGGCCATACTCTTCTGCCTTGAAATAACCGGATTTGTATCTGTGTAAATTGGGAGTCATTCCACTGAAGCCTGTGAGGTTACACCAGCAGGAAACTACTGGAAGTAGAAAGCAATTAAGGCCCAGAGCCTGAGAATATTGATTTCCCTGGTGGATGTGGACACCATTTCCATTCACAATCATGGGAACTGGGTGACTTCCAAAATCGCAGTGAGAATGGATGCTTAGGATGGGGATGTGTCTCCTTGGGTCAGAGGTCTATGTTAGTGGTTTAACATGTGTTTCAGAGCCACAAGGAATCTCCTGGGAATCGCCTGTGGAGGAAACGACCAGACCCCGGTCTCTCATAGAGTCAGAACCCGAGAAAGAGCAGCCGTGTGTGCATCTGAAGCTAACGATCGATGATTTTGTCTTGCACAAAATGCTGGGGAAGGGCAGCTTTGGCAAGGTGAGCAAAAGGGGGGCTCAACTAGGCTACACACAGGTCTCTGCATTTTGAAGCCCAAGACTGTGAACTTGCTTGTCAAAATTTCACTGCCAGCTTCAAAACACCTTACTCCGCACTTTCAAACTGAAGCAGAAGCTCTGACCGGAGGGAAAAAAAAATACTAGTAAACACATTTTCAGCTTCACTGAAGACAGCCACCTGTGACATCTCAGAGAAACCCAATTCTCAGAGGGCTTGGTCAGAAGCTGGGCCCATGGCTGCCTTGGCAAGTGCTAGGTTGCAAGGAGTCCTTTTACACCCCTGCATCTGCTCCTGCAAGGGAGGGAAGCAGCTGCTAACCTACCACTTCCCCTTCTGGGCAGGTGGGCGGCGTGTGAACAGAAAGAGGAAAGGCCTGGGCAGAGTGTTGCATCTGGCCATCCTCCTGCCTGTCCAGCCATCACAGCTGAGCTAGCTCACAGGAGGAAGTGCCCTGCCCCAGCAGCAGAGACGACCTGGAGACTCTGGCTCCGAGTTGTCTCCCTGCTCTTGGGCCAGGGGAGCCTGGCACTTCCCCTTGTTCCTGGTGTAATGCTCCAGTCCAACCCGGAGCGCTTTGGAGCCCGATCTTTGACGGATGTTTAGATCAAACTGACCACTTGGAAATCAGTGAATGTTGCCCTAATTTGCACCAGCTGGGGATCAGGGCCCTGGATGTATTCTACCTTCAGTGCATTCCCTAGCCCCGCTTCACAGCTACTGTGGAGCAGCAGTCGCACGTTATAACCAGTGACTGATCGTTATTCATCCTTTCAGGCACCCCCTGTAATGATATTCGCCTTGGTGAACTCATTTGGAGCTAATGCAACCAGGAGAGGCAGTCCTGAAACAAACTCTTCATTGTAATTCAGCACCAATTAACAAGCATGAGCTCAGTATGTAATACAGTGCCCACATCCCAAATGCATCCAGGATGCAAACTGCCCCCCACCCCTCCCCCAGTTTATGGCTTATTCTGATATGCTCGATGGACCAAAGCAATAGCTGTAGCCAGTTTCTAAGCTGTTAATGAAACATTTACTTTTTTTACTGTACTTCCCATAGTAAAGATGGGATAAATCATGCCTTTCTGCAGAAAATCTTGCGTGCAGGCTTCCTCTGGAGAGTCCAATTTGCCCATTGGTTGAATGGGCTTTGACTCCCCATGGACACAGGGAACTGGCTGGATCTCCCAAGCACTGCATGGATATCGATAGCACAGGGACACTTGTGTCTCTTCACCAATTATGCCCCAACCCAGTTGCAACCCCCCGGAGCATGACAGTTCTGCTGGTGCACTGTCTCCTATCCCCTTTCTTAGCGGGTATTGAACAGCACGGAGACATGGAGGCAGTGAAAGGGTTATTATAACTTCAGCCTGTATTAACTTAGCTGTGGGGCCTGGGAGAGGACAAGGCGCAATCCATTGATATGGTCCTAAATGTATAAATAGCCAAAGGGGAACATAAAACTCACAGTGGAGTTGCAAATCCCTTGGCCTTGTTTAAAACTGCTGTCCTGTTAAGAGTATCTAGAAGCCTCTTAGCTCAGTCTCTGCCATCCAGCTACCCTAAGGGACAGCATGTTGTCTAGTAATTTGAGCGTGGGCCTTGGAGTCGGTCCGCAGCCAACGCTGGTACTGACTCACCATGTGGCCTCTAAGTGCTTCTCAGTGCTATAGTTTCTCTGCCTGTATAAATAGGTACAATCAGGCTTTGGGGCTCTTGGTTGTTAGCATTTCCCGTGTGCTTTGATACTCTCAGATAAAAGAGGCTGTAGAAGCGCAGTGCAGCCATCTCGTCTATTCATGCTACATTATAAGATTGGATAGAGAGCCAGAGGCTCAGCCAGTATGAACCAGCCTAGCGCCGCTGATGTTAACAGAGCTGCAAGAGTTCATCTCAGCTGAGGATCCGACCCCAAGCTGTCACCTTTACATCTTGCCCAGGAAAACAAATAGCATAAAAGTGGTTTCTGTCGCCAAAAACTTCAGCTTTCCAAAACATTGTCTCTTCTATTCTGGCTCCTATTGGCGTCATTGCTGAGCATCCATCAGCTTTGAAGTTCACCACATCCTTCCAAGTTTGGAACCGTCTTTCCCATTTTACAAATGGGAAATTGAAACACATGGGAGAGCAAGCGACTCTCCCATGGCCAGACAGGCTCAAGGTAGAATCAGGCCGGGATCCTCTTTTGGTAAATGAATCTCTGGGCTAACTTTCCTTGCTCAGTTTTTTGGTCAGGGTATTTTCAACTTGCACCTTAAAGTGGTTCTGAAGATGGTTTGAGAAGACGCTCATCTTTTGACGAGGTCCCCTTTCCGTTCCAGGTCTTCCTTGCCGAGTTAAAGAACACTGATCAGTTTTTTGCCGTGAAAGCACTGAAAAAGGACGTGGTCTTGATGGACGATGATGTGGAGTGCACCATGGTGGAAAAGAGAGTCCTCTCCTTAGCTTGGGACCACCCCTTCCTAACCCACGTGTTTTGTACGTTCCAAACCAAGGTAAGCCATGAGCCCAGTGTCCTCGCCGAACGCGTCTCGCTTTCATTGTTTTGTCCGGCAAGGGTCTTGGATGGTTTATTCTGAGTTCATTTCTCAGAAAGCAAAATAGAGCTAGGGGAAGAAATCTTCAGTCTTTATGTTTCTCAGACTTCAGCTGCCTCCTGGTCTTTATTCAGTGAGTATGGGGAGGGTGGAATACATCGCCTACTGATCCTGTCTAGGGAACACACCTGGGCTTTTGTCTTCCTTCAATTAAGCATGGCCACTTAGAGCCACCAATACTTGGGGCTCCTCTATGCTGCCCTGGAGGGTTGCACAGGTACTACATTCATGTTTTTTGCTCCCAACATTAGAGTTGGGACATGTTGGACATAGATGCTCCTACAGGATTAAGTCAAGCTCCGTATATAATAGGTTGATTTTTAGCCCTGTGAAAAAGGACAGCACAAAGCATATCCACCATTCAAGCCCTGAAATCAAAGCTCAGATGGAAGTTAATTACCATATTTACTTAAATATAAGATGACCGTGAATATAAATGACTCCTCCCAATAATTAGATCCTGTATATGGAAAATTTTTGTTATAATTGTTATTTTTGTTATAATTTTCCAGGTATAATTAGTATTATTCTAATTATTGGACAGTTGCCTTAAATGTATCCTCCTCCCACTGCTGTGGCAGGGAAAATAAATCTGGAGGGTCAGGTAGTCCCCCTTGTCCTCTGTCCCTCCCCACCAACTTCTTCTCTCTGCAGCCCCACTCCTTACTCTTTACTTACAGACCCTGTTCCCCCTGAGTACGTGGAAGTGAGGGGTAAATTTGAAAACACTTAAAAATGCCTGTAATAATTTGCATACCCATAGACTTAGTTTATCTAGGACTGATACATTTTACCTTTTTCAAAACTGCTGCAAGTTTCAGCACAGGTTCTCCAGAAACACACTGTTAAGCAGCACTTTTGTACCTCTTACATGTAGTACAAACTATGCGTGATATTAGTCCAGATCCAAGAGGCTAATTATTTACAAGGTAGTTCTTTGAGCTGAGCTGCAGCATTTCAAGCTGCTGTGACCCCACAGCCCAGCACTGCTCAGTATGTATATGTACTCCAGATACACCCCCATAAAGGAGCCACATCCTAATTAGCCCCCTACTCGTGACTCCACGTTCTTGTCACAACTATTGGGATCCTCCAAATGCAGATGAGGCACACGGCAATCTAGTCTGGCTCCGCCTCACAAAGGACAAGGCCACAGTATTCGTATAAAATAGGCTGAGACTAGGGGAAGCAGAGGGATTCTGGGTGAATTGTTTGGGGCCCTGTTCAGTGGTGTTTGCTAGACATGTAAGGCTGGTGAAGGAACAAGAATCGTGGGAAATGGGGAAGAAAGGCACAGTTCAGCCGTGAAAGTGAAGAGAAAGTTGAAATACATTCAGTGTAGTGGCTCACCATGACTTGCATGTAAAACAGTTGACATTGTCGGGGACTGAGTACAGTGGGTAATACCATACATCTTACTCAGAGGAGTTGAGGTTACTGTTAGTACGTCTGCCCAATATAGACCATGGGTTCTGTAGTCATGTGCATCTGCATTTATTCAGCTTCATTGCTGGCTTCCATTACTGAGCGTGTTCTTTTTTTAACAGCACTGTATTTAATGAGGTTTCCTTGCATGCAAATATAAGACAAGGGTCTTTTTCTCCCAGGCTGATTGTGGAAATAATCCTCACCTTGTATTTAAGTATGGTAGTTCACAAGCTTTGTGTTCTATCCGTCATTGGGCATATTTCATCTGAAACCATAAAAATAGCATGGAGAGTTCCTTCTCGACATTTTTCTACTTTAAGGGCTAGCCTTTCAAGCACCAGGGCAGGCAAAGGAAATGATGGAAATAAAATCTAGAACAGGCATCTTCAACCTTTTTTACCAAGTGTACCTCTTTTGGTGGCAGTGGCCCGATGTGGTGGAGGGAGGGGCTTTTGCACGTCCGGGGGGAGAGGGGTTTGCACACCACCTCTACCACCACCATCCTGCCGCCACTGCCACCCATCACCTGTTCCACCACCACTGCACCTGCTCTCCTGCAGCCAGTTGCACGTGCAGCTCTGCGGGCTGCTGACGGGCCTCACACCTAGCCACTCACGCACCAGCTGGGTGGTACCTGTGTGGCCCACAGAGGGGCACCGCTGCCCTTGCCTCTGCCCCAGCCCTGTTCCTGGGAAGTGGCAACGCAGGGTGGTGGGTCGCAGTGGTGGCCACCGTGTGCGAGCCTCCCTACCCCATGTCTGTCCACAGAGGGGCACCGCTGCCCTCGCCCCTCCTGCCCTGCTCTGTCCCCTCCTGTCCATACGTACCCCCTATCATCTTTTCACGTACCCCTAGGGTACCCCTAGCTGACATCCCCTGATCTAAGAGAATGTGAAATGTTGTGATATTGCTGTTTTGATAAAGCATCTCTTCCTGTCTTGTTCAAGTCAATTCTGCTACATTAAAGCAGTGTGGCGTCTTTATTTTACACCGTCATTTGACACTATAAGAATCAACACGTCTTCGCAATTCAAATTAGCTATCAGCTGTGGGGCATATGCCCCATTACTAGTCCCTTCAGGTAGGCCTGGAAAGGCTGGATCCATCTCAGAAGCCTCTGCAATCATTCATGTGCTATGATTTGGTAACACAGCATGCCGCAATAGTGCTTGACTAGGACCTACTTAGCAAAAGAGACTAATTCCCAGCTGGTGTTTTAGGAAACTAATATTAACCGTGCTGTATATAACAGACAGCTCTTCAAAGCATATGCTTATTCAAGGACAGG
This sequence comes from Caiman crocodilus, assembly GCA_030014935.1. NCBI lineage: Eukaryota > Metazoa > Chordata > Crocodylia > Alligatoridae > Caiman > Caiman crocodilus. The sequence continues at coordinate 134,994,013 of JAGPOW010001296.1, forward strand.
GGACAAAATTTATATTAAGGAAAAGTGTAAGGACCTTGAATGGTAGATCATGACATTCTGAGCCTTCGGCCTAAAGCTCATCAGCAAGGGGGTAAATCTGCAAAGCAATGCTTGCAAAATAAAAGAATGGAGTTATTTTCATTTGCAGCGGATGTTAGGCAGAAATCACTTGAATTTTGGGGAGGAAGACTGAGGCTAGGTAACAGGTACGTGCACTTCATAATACTAATAGCAACTAGAAGCAACATAATGTCCACAGGGGTATGGGACCTGACTTGCTCATGAGAGTAGATATTCAAAGGTACATTGGTTGAGGCACCACTAGGAATATGCAGGAACATATGCATTGCACAGCATATGTAGTTTGTCTTGAAGCAATGGTTGACACCAGAGGAAAGTACAGAAAATCCTGTAGTTGGTAATTCTGGGGTGCCTTGTCCACAAAGGAAGCTTCTCCTAATCCTCCAGAAATAGAGGTTGGCTTGTATGCCCTGAAGCAGGAGGGTTTCTGTCACTGCATGGCGGATCGTGATCAAATGAGACAAACCCTCTTTTCCAGCTCCCCTCCCTACTGTGTGCTGTTACAATATTGTCCTTTTGATATGTTAAGCATCTCCTTCTGCCTTGTGTAAATCAACGCTGTCACACCAGAACAGTGTGGCTTCTTCATTTTACACTGTACTTCGACATTATAAGAGTCAACACATGTCTTTCCAGTTCAGATGATCTGTCGACTGTGATTGATTTCTGGCATATGTTTTTTCTCTCCTGACCTTTCTGAATCGAGTGGTGATCATTCAGCTCATGAAAGCCATTCAGAATGAGAGAGCTGTAACAAGCCGCAGACGTTTTTCCCTGCGCGGTGCAGGCATGTTTTAATCATAATATCCTCCGAGTGAGCATTTCAGAGCAGATGCGCCAGCGTGTAGCATCCAAGCCTGGGAGTTATTATTGGAAATGTTGTTTTTGAAGGCTTCGCCGGAATGGCTTTTGATAGGTGGCTTCAAACAGAAAAGCATGTGTCAAAACCCTTTCCTAAACATTGATGCTTTGGTCACGCAAGGTTTCTGAACTACTTAACCGTACCGAACGCATCTGCATGGCCAGTGGTCATCACCAGGGGTCCTAGAAATCCCTTGGCCATGGAGAAATGCAGAATTTGGAAATAATAAAAACTTTCTGAAAAATAAAATGTGGCTCCCTAGCGAGAGCCAGGAGTCGTCGTGGCTGCTGTAGCAGCCCTCCAGGGTAAGGGGAGAAGCTGCTGGCACACAGGGAAGTAGCCACGATGGTGGCCATCTCTTCCCCCCTCCTTCACTAATCGGCCAAGAGAGATGCCCACTGTGCAGCCCTGGTCTCCACCGCTCTGCTACATGAATGTCATCACACTTGGCCAACCAGCATCAAGGGTCGGGGCTGCTGCTGGGACTCCCTTAAGCCAATCAGCATGGGGGGTAGGGCTGGTTGCAGAAAAATGCAAATTTGTGTGTGTTTGTTTTGTTTTTTTTTAATCGGAGAATTTTTTTGGGGGGGGAGGCATGATCATGGAGAACTAGGTGATCACCAAATGCTCTGAAGTTTAAGGAATGAGAAGCCTTTGCCTTGCTCTTCCAGGATGCTGAGCATCCCCAGCCAGAGGTGGATCCAAGGTTTTACAAAGGGGGAGTGTGGGAGCAGCAAGTGGCACTGCCGGGGTGGGTAGACCATGCTGCAGGCCTACCTACTTGTCTTACGCATTTGAAGCTAGTACGAATTGCCACCTCCCTACTCCTCCATGCACAGCTCAGGATCTCTCCCCTCCCATTCTCCCTCTCCCCCACCCACTGCTGCCACTGCCCCTGGCTGCCCAAGGGTGGGGGAGCTCCAGCGCAGTCTCTGCTTACACCTCTGGACCCTCCTGCTGCTGCGCTGTCTTGGATCTGCCCCCGTCTATAGCTCCTGTAACCTACTCTGGAAGCTGTAGCCACCCCCCACTTCTGATGGGCCACTCCGCATGGGAAACTGTTTGAATAAATGCAGGTGTCTTTTTTTTTTACGTTCTGGCATTGTTCAAACGTACCTTTTTATTAGCAAGACAAATGCCCCGCAGCCGGGAATTCGAGGGACCCATAATTTTGTGCGGTTAAAAAAAAAAAAAAAAGTCATTTGTTTTATGGGTTTTAAAGGGGCACTGTCAAGTTCAACTAGTTCAGAAAAAACGTTTCATAATTCCCATGCTGCTAGTCCTAGCGCTGTTAAATCCAACATAGTGTTTATTACTGAATTCACTTGTTACACTTTTTTCTAGGTTTGGGGGTTTTGTGGAAGGGAGGTTGCATTTTACTGATTATGAAGAATAAAAATAGACTTTCCAATTCAGCAAGTCACTTCTGTTTACCGTTCTTATTTACAATAAGGCCCTTCTGAGGTAAGGAGCCTTTATGTAAATGCAAACCAAGTCCTTGGGCTTTTTTTTGAAAGCACAATACCGCAACCCAGGACACTGTTTTATCCTAAAATAGAAAGCATTTTCATTGTTATGTGAAACTCTCTCTTCTTGTTAGACTTCTCTTTTGTAAAAGCTTCTTTGTGCAGGACTCCACACATGAAGCCACATTAGCCATGATATTTATTTATTTGGTTTAACAAAGGCACAGAGTGGCTGGCAATAAAAGAGCAGAATAACTTATAAATAACATTTAAAAATGGAGAATGTGCAAGAGCACAGAACAACTTAAAAGGCAACCAGAATATCGACATAAAAGAGCACCCTCCTAAACAATATCCCTGCCTAGTTTTCTTTCCTAAACTCTGGCCTAGATAGGAAGGTCTTGCACTACGTTGGAAAGATGTCCAGGGTCGGGGTCTGGCAGGCTTCGGGGGAGACCGGTCCTGAGCTGGGCTGAGTTGGGGACCGACTGCTAGGAACATTCTTGCGCGTGGTTTCGGGTGTTGTGTTGCTTTAACATACTTTATAGCAGCTTGAAGAGCGTTTTACAGTATTAACGTGGTCAAAAAGGGGGCGGCCGAGAGATGCAGGCATTTTAATGAGCTGTTTTTGCTCATTTTAAAAAAAAGGAGGGCCCAATGCAGTGACCAGGTGAAAAGCTTCACGTCCCTTGCACGGCTTTGAGGGTTGTTTAAAATGCTAATCCTGACGAAGGGTGTTTGTACCTGAGAGCTTGCACCGAAGAATTTTTCCAACTATTTGAGATGGTCTAATAAAATATACCGGATTTACCTAAAGATCCTTGTCTGCCCTAATCCCACAGGGAAGCACTCAGCAGTCAAAACACTCCCGTAATTATTATATTAACGTAATCACACAAGCTTGCTAATGACAAGTCAGAAATCCTGATTTAAATGCTTTAGAGAGAAAATGCTAAAATCAGAATTTTTGGTGGGAAAATACCTATTTTGTTGACTTTTTTTATTTTCAGTTCCTTTTGGAAAAGCCGTAGTGAACTATTGCAGGTTTTCAAGTTAGTTTGGCTTTCAGCTGTGTTTCTCTGTTGTGTCTCGATGCGAAATGGGAGCTGTGGCTCATGCCAACACGTCCTCCTGTGGACAGCACAGTGCCCCGTGTTCTCCTGTAAGCAAGCGAGAGTCACGCGACTGCGTTCGTCACACACGAGGCATGTGCCTGCAGCGGCTTCATCGTGAGACAGTTACCGAGTCACCATGCTTCCAGTACCAAAAAAGAGGACACCTGTTGGGGGAAGTGGGGGTGGAGGGGTACGTGACAGGGCGCGGGGGGAGTGATATGCCTGTGCTGTGCTTCTGCCCCACGTCTAAGCCCCCAGCCCTGCTGGTGCCCTCACTCCCAACCCGCAGCCTCCTGCCCCCACAACCCCGCCATTGCCCCTCACTCCCAACCCGCAGCTTCCTGCCCCCACAACCCCACCATTGCCCCTCACTCCCAAATCACAGCCCCCTACCCACAACCCCGCCATTGCCCCTCACTCCCAACCCGCAGCCTCCTGCCCCCACAACCCCGCCATTGCCCCTCACTCCCAAACCACAGCCCCCTGCCTCCACAACCCCACCATTGCCCCTCACTCCCAAACCACAGCCCCCTACCCTCAACCCTGCCATTGCCCCTCACTCCCAACCCGCAGCCCTCTACCCCCAACCCCGCCATTGCCCCTCACTCCCAAACCACAGCCCCCTGCCTCCACAACCCCACCATTGCCCCTCACTCCCAA